>JARKIE010000910.1:0-20468 GCA_029378255.1 Mycena rosella
GTAGCCTTTCTCCGGCCGACATTCATACTGTGCGTCATTCTCAGTGATAGATATGCCAGCACTGACTCTCTGTTATATCCTATAGCCTGATTCAGAGGCTTCTTCCAGGAGCCAAATTAGGTTCGGAGCAAGCCTGTCTCCGGACCGGCGAGCCGGTCAATCTCGGAGAGATTGGCCAAATCTGATCCCATCAGCAAACAATGAACGGCAGGCTTGATCCGAACCTAGAGCCAAATGCTGGTGGTCGGAATGACGGTGGGAGATAAACTGTCCGCCCCTGACCTTAACTTATGAGATGTTTACAGATATGCTACTGCGCGCAATTCCCAATGAAATCCTTCTAGAGATATTCTGACATACTCTCTTGCCGCCCTGGTTCCTCAGCGACACGGTATCATCGTTGCCGCCAATTCCCCACTCCTTTTGGTCCGTCGATCTGTGCATGAAGCTCGCTATTGTCGCAGTTTGCCAAACTTGGCACCAAATTAGTGTCCAACTCCTGTACGAACACGTAACGCTACGGAGACTCGGCCAGATTCCGGCCTTCATTCGGGCATTGGAGGCGCGAAATGCCTCGGGGCGCTTGTGCGGAGTCTCGATATCAACTGCCTCGTTCCTCCCCGATTCTACGCCGCTCATGGATCCAACACACAAAAGATTTTCCAACTCTGCCCCCGAATGTTGCATTTTGGATTCTCTCCTACCAAGGACCCACTGGGCAGACTTGACAAACCGCAGTGTTTATTCCCTGTGTCCAGCGATTCGATCACGTCGCTGCGACTCAATGATGAGTTCTCCTATTATTTTACCATCTTTCCACTCCTGATTCAAATTGGCGATCGCCTTCGCTCCCTCACACTCTCCCTCCGACTCGTCGACGTGGTTACCAAACATCCTACACTTATCTTTGGACATTTGGAGGACCTGCATCTGCTCTTTGATGAGTCGTCCGCGAGTGTCATCTTAAAGTGGTCGATGCCCCGCCTACGACGAGTGTGTCTGCATCGACCTTACTTGGAGAATAACTCTGCTATTACACAACCAGTATTAGAGCTCCTCAAATTATGTGGCGGCACTGTCATGTTTCTCTCCCTGTTCAGAACGGCTACTCTATGGCTCGAAATACAACAAGCACTAGATCAATGCCATGCATTGGACCATCTCGCCTTGAACGATGTGGCGGCATCCACGCTGCTGAAGCGTCAAACGCTCACCAAGGTTGATATTTTGACACCTTCTTTCCCCGCTGTCGCCTTCAACAATTTCAAGAGGAGGCTCCCTGCACTGCAGACTCTCCAGACTCTCGACGAAAGCTTGGGTCGCCAGTCACACATCCCCACATACTTGCCCAGTGACAACGAGAGCTGTCTCGACACTGTGTTGGGATCGGACCACTGTGCTTTGTGGATTAAGGCAGTTTTATTCCCCCCTTGCCGCATTTTGAGGCCGGGGATGGTGAATATACAGCGGAATCAGATACTTCCGACAATGGATTCAGACACTGACTCGGACTCCAATGCCACTTCGACCATCGGGGGAGACGACGATGGCTTCGATTTCTTCGCTCCAGCTGATGCTTGAGACGATTCTCGAAGGCAACGAAGCAAGGTATTCCATTAACATTAATCTCGATCTCGGCTATCTATTGATAAAATGACAGTATCGTAGGGGTCGGTGTTGCAGTGACAAGAAAATAAAATTGGAGAGCCTCATCCATACTATTTGTGACCACCTACCTGGGCACCCTACCTAGTTGGCCACTTGAGAGCTAGAAAGCCAGAGCTTGATAATGATGACTGGGCATAATGTACGAACAGAGTACGACCTCCCACGAATGTCCAGACCAAATTTCAGCCGAAAGTGATGAGTTGATTGAAAGCTACATCATCGCGGATCAAAATCCGAAGCGTGGGGACATCAATTTCTTGCCATCAGACTCGCCTCATTTGCCCAGAAAGAACGTGAGCCCAGAGCCAATGAGTGGTATACTTGCAGATATTTGATAGACACTGTATACTTTTGTATACTTTCGGAAACTTCCGGTATACCGGCGGTATACCTTGCGCCTTCTTAGCAAATCTATACTTTTCCCGTGTGTGGTATACCCTGTAGACTCTCAAATAAGTTCTGTAGGCATCACACACTGTATTTGCCCGTGAAAACCGGAGGCCGTGTTCAATCCAAACTCCGTGACGCGTCAATTAACGTACGACTTTCTTTACGCATCCTCGAACCTTACACTCTGTATCCTGCCCGTCATGGATATGTTCACTGAAATCTATGCGAAGCTTACTGCCGTTCCCGGCCTCTGTGACTCTATCGGCATGGAAAAGGCCTGAGCATAATAGCACACTTGCTGGTTCTGCAGCCGTCTTGTCTCTACTCGCTTCTGTTCCTCCTTCTTCTGTTGCTGCAAAGATACACCTGCTTTGTATTGTGCTTCCCATACGGCATCCATGGGCTTGCGATAGAGCTTGGCCGCTGGAACAGGAGCAGCGCCGTCGAGGGTTAACGAATACGCTGACGTTGACAGACGGGGAATGACAGCTAGTGGGCAGGAGGGATTCCCGTTGGTAGCAACAGTCAGCTCGTTGAGGTGGTAGGTGTGGTAACACTGGGGAAATAAGCAATATACAGGGCCTGTATATGCTCAGGATATGCTCAGGATATTACAAATATCCCAGAATATACCTGCAAAATACGGAGGCCATATATGCTCAGGATATTTGAAACATACTGAGGATATCCTTACAATATCCTGAGGTCTGATGGCTACCATATATGGACTCAGGATATGCTCAGGATATTGTAACACATCATGTACAAACAATGTCCAAAAATGGAAATAAAGACCTGCCTTGTAAGGAGAAGGCTCAGCCAAGTGCAATCTGAAACTTGATGCTAGAGTTAGGGTTTCCTTATGGGAAAGTAGACAAGATAAGATATACCTTATAAGGAAACCCTAACCCTAACTTTGATTTTCCCAATTGCCCTCGGCTGAGCCTCTCCTTACAAGGCAGGTCTTTATTTCCATTTTTGGACATTGTTTGTGCATGATGTGTTACAATATCCTGAGCATATCCTGAGTCCATATATGGTAGCCATCAGACCTCAGGATATTGTAAGGATATCCTCAGTATGTTTCAAATATCCTGAGCATATATGGCCTCCATATTTTGCAGGTATATTCTGGGATATTTGTAATATCCTGAGCATATCCTGAGCATATACAGGCCCTGTATATTGCTTATTGTCCCCAGTGTTACCACACCTACCACCTCAACGAGCTGACTGTTGCTACCAACGGGAATCCCTCCTGCCCACTAGCTGTCATTCCCCGTCTGTCAACGTCAGCGTATTCGTTAACCCTCGACGGCGCTGCTCCTGTTCCAGCGGCCAAGCTCTATCGCAAGCCCATGGATGCCGTATGGGAAGCACAATACAAAGCAGGTGTATCTTTGCAGCAACAGAAGAAGGAGGAACAGAAGCGAGTAGAGACAAGACGGCTGCAGAACCAGCAAGTGTGCTATTATGCTCAGGCCTTTTCCATGCCGATAGAGTCACAGAGGCCGGGAACGGCAGTAAGCTTCGCATAGATTTCAGTGAACATATCCATGACGGGCAGGATACAGAGTGTAAGGTTCGAGGATGCGTAAAGAAAGTCGTACGTTAATTGACGCGTCACGGAGTTTGGATTGAACACGGCCTCCGGTTTTCACGGGCAAATACAGTGTGTGATGCCTACAGAACTTATTTGAGAGTCTACAGGGTATACCACACACGGGAAAAGTATAGATTTGCTAAGAAGGCGCAAGGTATACCGCCGGTATACCGGAAGTTTCCGAAAGTATACAAAAGTATACAGTGTCTATCAAATATCTGCAAGTATACCACTCATTGGCTCTGGGCTCACGTTCTTTCTGGGCAAATGAGGCGAGTCTGATGGCAAGAAATTGATGTCCCCACGCTTCGGATTTTGATCCGCGATGATGTAGCTTTCAATCAACTCATCACTTTCGGCTGAAATTTGGTCTGGACATTCGTGGGAGGTCGTACTCTGTTCGTACATTATGCCCAGTCATCATTATCAAGCTCTGGCTTTCTAGCTCTCAAGTGGCCAACTAGGTAGGGTGCCCAGGTAGGTGGTCACAAATAGTATGGATGAGGCTCTCCAATTTTATTTTCTTGTCACTGCAACACCGACCCCTACGATACTGTCATTTTATCAATAGATAGCCGAGATCGAGATTAATGTTAATGGAATACCTTGCTTCGTTGCCTTCGAGAATCGTCTCAAGCATCAGCTGGAGCGAAGAAATCGAAGCCATCGTCGTCTCCCCCGATGGTCGAAGTGGCATTGGAGTCCGAGTCAGTGTCTGAATCCATTGTCGGAAGTATCTGATTCCGCTGTATATTCACCATCCCCGGCCTCAAAATGCGGCAAGGGGGGGAATAAAACTGCCTTAATCCACAAAGCACAGTGGTCCGATCCCAACACAGTGTCGAGACAGCTCTCGTTGTCACTGGGCAAGTATGTGGGGATGTGTGACTGGCGACCCAAGCTTTCGTCGAGAGTCTGGAGAGTCTGCAGTGCAGGGAGCCTCCTCTTGAAATTGTTGAAGGCGACAGCGGGGAAAGAAGGTGTCAAAATATCAACCTTGGTGAGCGTTTGACGCTTCAGCAGCGTGGATGCCGCCACATCGTTCAAGGCGAGATGGTCCAATGCATGGCATTGATCTAGTGCTTGTTGTATTTCGAGCCATAGAGTAGCCGTTCTGAACAGGGAGAGAAACATGACAGTGCCGCCACATAATTTGAGGAGCTCTAATACTGGTTGTGTAATAGCAGAGTTATTCTCCAAGTAAGGTCGATGCAGACACACTCGTCGTAGGCGGGGCATCGACCACTTTAAGATGACACTCGCGGACGACTCATCAAAGAGCAGATGCAGGTCCTCCAAATGTCCAAAGATAAGTGTAGGATGTTTGGTAACCACGTCGACGAGTCGGAGGGAGAGTGTGAGGGAGCGAAGGCGATCGCCAATTTGAATCAGGAGTGGAAAGATGGTAAAATAATAGGAGAACTCATCATTGAGTCGCAGCGACGTGATCGAATCGCTGGACACAGGGAATAAACACTGCGGTTTGTCAAGTCTGCCCAGTGGGTCCTTGGTAGGAGAGAATCCAAAATGCGACATTCGGGGGCAGAGTTGGAAAATCTTTTGTGTGTTGGATCCATGAGCGGCGTAGAATCGGGGAGGAACGAGGCAGTTGATATCGAGACTCCGCACAAGCGCCCCGAGGCCATTTCGCGCCTCCAATGCCCGAATGAAGGCCGGAATCTGGCCGAGTCTCCGTAGCGTTACGTGTTCGTACAGGAGTTGGACACTAATTTGGTGCCAAGTTTGGCAAACTGCGACAATAGCGAGCTTCATGCACAGATCGACGGACCAAAAGGAGTGGGGAATTGGCGGCAACGATGATACCGTGTCGCTGAGGAACCAGGGCGGCAAGAGAGTATGTCAGAATATCTCTAGAAGGATTTCATTGGGAATTGCGCGCAGTAGCATATCTGTAAACATCTCATAAGTTAAGGTCAGGGGCGGACAGTTTATCTCCCACCGTCATTCCGACCACCAGCATTTGGCTCTAGGTTCGGATCAAGCCTGCCGTTCATTGTTTGCTGATGGGATCAGATTTGGGCCAATCTCTCCGAGATTGACCGGCTCGCCGGTCCGGAGACAGGCTTGCTCCGAACCTAATTTGGCTCCTGGAAGAAGCCTCTGAATCAGGCTATAGGATATAACAGAGAGTCAGTGCTGGCATATCTATCACTGAGAATGACGCACAGTATGAATGTCGGCCGGAGAAAGGCTACTACGTTGCGCAGTGGCACGATTAATCGAATGATGGGGAAAGTCAAGCCTTGAAGTGATAAATGATTTAATCACGGCGATCAGATCGCGCCCACGCTGAATGGCACGTCAATCAATGAATTAATTACTTATCGATTTGAGACTGGTACACTCCGAAGGTGCGTCTAGTAAAGAATCCTGAATGACCTCCTTTTGTGGTTGAAATTCTAGTATGATTTAATTTAGGCTTAAATTCAACTTGAACACTCATCCTACAAACAGGAACTTATGTCTAATCTATTCCATCCTCGGCTGTTATTAGCACCATAGCTGTAGGCAAGGAGGTCCTGTCAAACAGCTGGCGTAGAACCTGGACCTGGACCTGGAATTCATCCTGTAGATCCATCCAATAATCAATCTCTGTGATGTGGCCACTCTCCCGCCCCTTCTGCGTTGTCAATGCCAACTTGGACAGGAGCGCAGCCGTAGAATTCATGATGTTCTTTAAATCCGGATCCACGCCAACTGCATCGGAGGTGCTTGCCATTTGAGCATTCTCAGCCGCTCGTTGAAGTGCACCTTGGAGGCGTACAATGACAATATCCTGAAATGGCTGTGATGGATGTGCTCTCATAGGTACACGCGAACCGCATTGACGAACCCAGGCAGAAAATACTGTTAACAGGGTACAATCCAGCAGGGAGGCAACTTGGTGGATCTGCTGAAGATTCAAAAAATCTAGCTGGTTCCAAACATTTTCCAGCACAGTGAAGGCCATGACCAGAGTCTTCTCATCCCCAAAGTAACTACCCTCGGCTTCATCGATGTTCCACACCCGAGAAAGAACGGACCCGAAGGCAATCTTAGTTTCATCATCATACTCATACCGTATTGAAAGCACTGCCGGGAGTTTCGCAAGCCAGGTGGGAAGATCCTGTGATATCATGCCATTCCACTGAGGTGTTTTGGATATTTCGTCGCCCAGGCTTATATAGTTGGACACAGTGAGATCTATTCTTCCGAGCCTGGCCCACACAGACTGCTGTTTCAGAACTGGCCACAGCTCATCGTCCTGGAACCAGTGAGGCGCAGAGCACAATACATGTGATGCAAGAATCTGAGGGACCCTATCATCTAGTGAGAGTGCCCATAGAATGGTACAAAGTCCGGCGAGGGTCGGTTTGCCGCAAATAGGCCGGCGGCAGAAAAGAACTTGGAGAAAGTCGCAAACAGTGTCAGTGACTGGAGATTGAGCTGGTGATGGGCACAGCTCTTCCAGCGCATCATATACCCAACTCAAGTTCCCTGTAGAGTCAGGGTAACTGTCAAATGACAACGAGTATAACATATAATCATTTAGCCTGACAGTTTGGAGAGCCAAAGTGATGGTGTTTCGTTGTAGCCCGGGTGAGGCACAAAAGTGATAGACAGCATTCCGATGTTGAGTGTCTTTATCGCGAATTAGATTTAGATTCACAGAAAATTGCGAAACTGTTTTGACAATATCTGCAACAAGTTTGAGATCCAATGGCCGGGGATCTGCAAGACGTGCAGCCAGGTTTTGAAATAACAAGGTTGTTAAGCGACCAGAATATTTGCTGGAAAAAAAACAATGAGTGCTGAAACTAAGCAATGATCGGCTCTCACCTCTTATCCAGCAGCGAAATATCAGAAATGGATGGGGGTGAAAAGAAGGAGTTTATACAAAACAAGAAGTCTGAAAAAACCGAGTGATTGCAGAGCAAGGCTTGATCAGGTTGGAAACTTTCAACAACTCTGCCTATGTGCATTTCTGGGAGGTGGTGGCCTGAAATAAATCGGAGCATCCACTGTACTGTAGCTGGGGTGTACTTCACATCCATCCTGGGCCATGGACCTGGCCAGCCCCAGGCAAGGCAGGACAATGAGAGCACATATTTTAACTCCTCGTCATAATTTCCAGTGGGGAACTTCAGCAAAGTTGATGGGTCAGGGCCAAGAGTGTTTTTCTGCTGATTGGAAAACATCTCAAGGATGCCAAATGCTTTTAAACAATTGATAGCACGATTGCTTGTGCCCTTCTGGACACTCCAAGCATCAAAACACAAGTTAATAATGTCGGATAGACACTTCAGTGAGGGCCGAAGATCAAAGTTTGTAGGCCACTGCAAGTCTGGAATAATCACAGCAGCAGCCTCAATGAGTTGGGGGTTGGTGGTTGTCTCCAAAGCCCATAATACTGCAGATACCACCTTGGATGGTTCTGGTATCCCATTAAAAATGGGTTGAGGATGTGAGGGACTGGTGGTTGGGGACTTGATGATGTTGAACTGTGGTAGAAATGGTATTATGCTGTCCACAAGATGAGAGTACCCTAATGAAATAGGTGACAAGAGCGACCAGAGGAGGGCCAGCAGTGTATGAGCTCTGCTACGAAGTCGCTGAAATGTGGGGAAGTACAAAATGGCTTTTGCCAGGAGCAAAGTCAAAGAAGTCTGGAAAGGTGAATCTGGTGATGCCACAGCTGAGATGACCATTACGGTAAATACAATAAAGCCTAGGAAGGTTATTCCAAGGACCATGGAAGCAATCACATGGTGAACTGTCCAGAGGTAGATGGTTAATGCTGTCGTGAAGAGCAGCAGCCCGAATTGAAGAAGGAGTGGGAAGATCTGCATAACCAGATCAAACTTCCAGTCTCGGAGGCCATCCAATTTTCGCTGCCTTTCTAACCCTCGTTCTTCAAGGGTGCCTTTCTCTCCTACTGAGTCGTAGTGCAGAAGCCACTGCTTGCCGAGGACAGCCAGCAGAGCAGCTAGAAGGGTAGAAAGCAGGCTAAAATATAAGAGACTCTGGGCCACTACAACGAGTGCACCAGGACCGGTCGGGCCGGGCATCTCGATTCCCGGAGGAGTACCACCAGTAATGTTTTGAACCAATGCCAGCAAGAGGGTCTCAGTCATGGAGTTGGGATTCGGCTGGAATTCAGGCTGAATCTCGATGATGAAAGCAGAACTAACAGCAGAGAAGAGACCAGCCTGTGCATTGAATTCCATTCGGACACGCCGACGAGGGATAAAAGATGGAGCCACGCACAAAGATCAACATTGTATCCAAGTCATTCCCATATTTTCGCTGAAATTCTTTGTCAAATTCGTCTGCCAGAGTCTTGTATGCAGTCCAGAATGCGGTCTTCTTGTCAGCGGGCTTTGGTGGTCGAAGCGATTCGAGTGTCGTGTGCAATCTGGGTATATATTGAGCTTCAAGTATTTCGATTTTGTGAGCACGAACCTTTCGAGCAAACTGTTTAGGCTTTGATCTGGCGTCAGTGTGAAGCCAGGTTGATAGACGGCAGACAGACAGCTTACGCTGTGGAATACTCGCTGTTGGCCTCCGTGAATTGGTGGAGTGCAGCGATGAACCTTTCACATGATCAGTAGATTTCCCCGAGACGGAGACCTCGGCCATGTCACCTCTCGTTGTCTGTGAGACGTCCGACATCTGAAGGGTCGAGTCCAGAGGTAGTTTCACCATCTGGAAGGTTTTTGACAGCTGGTGCTGTACCACCAATGTCGGGAGTCGCAAGTTGTCCAGCCGTCTGTTCCAGGCTATCGGAAAACGGAGATTCGGCCAGTGCTGTATTAGCCATTTCCGGTCGATGCAGGGCCTGGCTGAGCAGGACGAGATGGGGGAGGAATCAGGCGACACGTTGCGAGCGTGGGTGGCGAATAGTGACAACGGTGCCACGCCTGACAGATTGGCGCCTAATTCAGAATCTGATGGCTCAGCGACTCTCAGTGATCGAACGCAATTCCACCCTGCGATCCTCAGTGGCGTTCTGAGAGTGCGTGCGGAATTAACTTATGAAACATTTCCTGGTATGACCATTGTGGCTTTCTCATTAATATTTATGCAAGTTAAATGCAAGTAGTTAGTTATATTCCGCGGTCCGGTGCGTCCTATGGTGGTCCGCGGTAGCAGCCAATTCAGCAGGCCAGTATTGAATACAGATGCCTCGACTTGGGCGCAAGACGAAGGTAGCAATCAAAACTGCGAAATTGACCCGCTTGCGCATTGCTTGCGCGTTGCTTGCGTGTGTTTGACTGGGACTCGTGGCGCGCTGGGTAACGTGATCATGTTGTGATCATGTTGCATCTGATCTGACAGTAGCTTCTCTCCTCCGCCACACCTTCGGTCGTTAGGAGCATTTCCCAATGGCGGATTCCCCCGGCTACTCTGATGCTGTGAATGTGTCTGGATTGGAATCTTCTGCGACTGGAGGCCCCTCAGATGCCGAGAGGTGGGAACTAACCCGAGTCTCTCCAACATTGGTGCTGACAATATTTTTGAAGACTCATCGGCACAATTGAGACTTCCTTTTATGAATTACGTGAAACCAATGGCGAACAGTCTAAGAGGTAAATTTCATGTGTTCGTTCCTTTTGTACACGTGCTCACACTGAACCAAAGCCTCAAGACCGCGCTCGAGCGGTAAGTATGGTGCCTCCCGTATTTCACAGGCACTCACACTTCAGAGATTGACCGCAGCGATTGATTCCATCAAGCAGAAACCTACTTCCGCCGACAAGAAGACCGCGTTCTGGACGGCGTACAAGATCTTAGCTGATGATTTCGACAAGGAATTCCAGCAGAAATACGAGAAGGACTTGGATACGTCCTTGATATTCGTGGGTCGCTGAAGATATACTCGCAGCCTATTCCCTGTTAATGTCCGAAGAACAGGCGGGTCTCTTCTCGGCAGTTAGCTCCGCATTTATCATCCAGATCCAGCCTGGACTTCAGGCGGATCCAAATGCGACTACTGAGGCCCTCCTCATGGTTCTCGTCCAGAATATTACGGGTGCTGCCCCTCCGGACCTGCTCAACCAGGACGGGCCTTCTCCGATCATTGTGGTCGCTCAATCTCTGTTATATTTTAGCCTCTTTTCTACGCTCCTCGCGGCACTGCTCGCGGTTCTCGGGAAGCAATGGCTTCTGAATTATGATTCAGTTGGCGAGCACGGGACCATCGAGGAGCGGGGTCTTGAACGCCAGCCCAATTCGATGGCTTGCGGCGTTGGAAGTTTAACTTCGTTATGCAGATGTTCCCCTTCTCCTGCAGTTTTCGCTGCTCCTCTTCGCCGTAGCGTTGTCATTCTATCTGTGGACAATTAATCCTGCAATCGCGGCAATTGTTCTAGGAATGACATCCCTGGGCGTCATGCTCTACGCTTTGATGGTCATATCTGCTCTGGTTTCCCCAGATTTCCCATTCCAGACGTCGCTTACAACCCTTCTGCGGGTTATAGTAACATTGGGGCCGTTCCCTGAGCCGCTGCGGACTCTTACTGCCCTGGCTCTAGGGTTTCTGGGCGCGGCTTCTGACTCGCTCCGCCGACTTCTTGCTCGCGCGTGGACTGCGTACCATCATTTCATGAAGGCCATCCCTCCACTTCTTCCCCAACTCCATTCTCCGAATCCCACTTCTGCGAAGCCCGCTCCCATCTTTCCCCCGCCTCCACCACCGTCGAAAGAGGTACCTGCTATTGTATGGGCCATGGAGACATCTACCGATCCTCGACTAGTCGAGGCTGCCGCGGCATTCGTTCCCGACCTGCAATGGCCCGTCGACCTCGATCTTAGCGCAGCACTGCGGCGCTTATCCGACATCTTCAACGCGTGTTTCGACTCGCAATTCGTCCGCGACGGCATGAGTGACCGCGCTAGCCGCTGTATCAAGGCCTTCGGGTTTCTTGAGATGGTTGCGGACCGACATGCGAGGTCATCTGATTTGTGGACCTTCAAGTACGACATCATATTCAGAGCGGATCCGGAGCTTACTTCGATCCTCCGGTATTTCCGTCTATCACCCCGCGAGAAACCAGGGTTTCTCCCTCCATCACTCCGTGGACCCTACAATTCCTTCCAGCACAGCACCCCTCATACGCCAACTTGAAAATATTTCTTCGGCACTTCCAACCCCGCGAAACTTCTTTCCGTAATCACGCAGTCTTTGCCGACTTCCTATTTTGCGTAAACTCTGTTTTCGTGCCTCCACTGGCTCTAGATCTCTCGCTGAACGACAAGAGGTAAAATAATGGTTTTACTCTACTGCAACTACCGCTCAAGTCCATTGCAGTCGATATTATCCGCTTCTCATAACACTGTTATTCGAGAACCTTGTTCGACACCTCGGCGGTACCGCTCCCCTGGATCCCGCTTTGGTTGATGCAATGTCAGGAAGATTCTAAAATTTCAGGACAATATCGCCAACTTTCTGTTGCACGGCGTGAATCTAGACAACCGCTTCAGGGCTGCTGTCTATTCCTTCTGCGCCAACCCTCGTCTGCGGCCGTCCACTATCACCGCGGCTCTCTCATTTCTGAGGGTGGGCCAGAAGAGTTTAGTCCAGCTCAAACCCGCCGTCGAATCCACGGCGCACGTCGTCTGGGTGTACAACATCTTGGAGCAATTTTATCAGTCGCCGCCCAAGGACGTCGCAGCTGTTGGTGACCTCCTGCAAGTCTTGTTTTGTGACAGGCTTGCTGGGAGTAGGCCGACTACTACCGTGCTGAAAACTATCCTGTGAGCCATATCACCCGAGGTGGAGGACGAACGGACAAAGTACCTTGCTTTTCGGGTCCCTTACTCGGCGGACGCGTGGTTCCGGGACCCTGGACTTCGGGCGGTACTTCAAGAAGAATCTATTTGGCCCGCGCTCGCACTTGGAGCATACCGCAGGCTCCCGATCCCCGCTATGATTGTCGCGTACATCGAGTTGGGCGACAATGTCTCACAGATTCCCGAGTGGGAGCCCGTTGTGGAGCAGGATCTGCCCGGCTGGCTCGCCACTCTCTCCAGCCTGCATGCCATCCCTGCTGGAGAAAAATACTAGGCAAACATTCTGCGCGGTTCTTTCGCGCGTGTGGAGTGCCGACGCAGTGGAAGGGGAGCTGTATGGGGAGGAGAAGGTGCTCGTCATGAGCTTTACGACCCCTGGCGGGCTTTTGGGACCGGTTCGATGATTTCTCGAATACGGGGGAGATCGGCGGCTGGTGCGGTTCATCGAGTGCACGGTGGCGACGGCGTTTTGTGCAAGGCTGCGCATGGTGCAGTTCTTGGGGGACTTCGCAGGGTGAAATCTTGCACAGATCGCGCCATTGGGGCATGTTACAGGTAGCGAATCAGCCGCGCCGGGCCATCCACAGAAGAGCGACCGAGATTAAATTGAGCGGAGCGATATATGGAAACTTTAACTTGAAAGAAGTGTCCCAGTGTGAATGCTAGCAGTCAGGGATTGAGGGTGCAAAATTGGCCAAGAGGTCCAATCATGGTGAACATGGTGTTCCGGAAGAGCAGAGAAGTACGGAAGGCCAGATTACCAAGAACAGCTTCAAGCTGCGTAGCATCGCGAAGTCATACTCGGAATAAGGTGCCCCTAACAGGCCAGAAAAGGGGCTACAAGCGTTGATGGGACGATGTAGTCAAGACAAGATACAGATGACTGTCTCTATAGAGCCAAGTGAGAACTCTTGAATGACTTGAGGAGTCTGCCAGTGCGGGGTCACAAAGAGTCTAGTATCCTCGAGTCCCGACCGAGATAGGGGATAAGCTCAGAATCGAGCCAATTTCCAAGTGTCGAAAGCCGAGAAGTTCCCAAGAAGGTATTCATACATAGTGAGAGCAATAGAGGTTCCCACAGAGCCCAAAGACAACAGAGTTCACCCCTGCAAAGGCTAGGGAATGACGGCGAAAATCAAGAATGATGTCGATCACATGATTCTGGGCACTCTTTTAGTTAGCCGGCTTTGCGCCTATGCTCGCAGGCTCACTGAGGCTCAAGCTGTTATTCTCTCACACGGCTCAGAGATACTCCGAAATAATTGAGGTAGGTTAGGTTAGGGTTTATATGTCATTGATGGTGATTTTCTGCATGAAAATTTATCCCGTGAACGTCTTGCTTCTAGTGATGTTTTGGCTTTGGGCCTCAGGCCAAAAAGCCGCGGCTTCTGAAGTACCCTTTACATTGGCTGTACAAGCAAAATTCACTGACTCGAGAGTGCCCAACAAATATCAGTTGCATTACTAGTGGCCATGATTATGCTCCACACCCTACAGAATCACCATATCTGGACCCAAACTTCTAAACTTCCGGTTGCCGAAAATCGGTTGTGATTTTTTCAAGCTTTGATTTGTCGTTCTCGAGTCTTTATGCATTCAGAAACACCCAGGAACATGTCTTTCTGTTACGGGGCTTCATTGGAACACTTTTTGAACACTTTTTAGATTTGTTTGAGTGGTTGGAAAATTCGCTGGCAAGCCGGGGCCCAGGCCAAAGCCAAGCCAGGCCAAGCCAAAGCCAGATGGTTTGGCCCGGCCTGGGATTTCACTGGGCCAAAGCCACCCCAGGCCGGGCCAAAGCCGCGGCCTTCAGGCCAAGCCAAAGCCAAAACATCACTACTTGCTTCCTGCGGCCGCAGACTACCAACATCATACAAGAAGGATGATATACAGGGTCTAACAACTGTTCTCCCAAAAAGAACTGAAGAAACTGCAAAAAAAAGGAAGAAGGGAAGGAATAAAGAAAACGACATGGTGGCAGGAAGGAAGAGGTTCACAGGACTAAATTCTGACTGCGGAAGGTCCCCATCAATGACTTATAAACCCTAACCTAACCCACTGGAACGCAGCATCAGCTATCTCTTCTCAGGGCCATCTATCAAACTACTTTAAGTCGGAACTGGATTTGATACCAGATCGAACGACGAAGTCGCGTTAAAAACCTTCTCTGCGAAGATTTGAGCCTGAATACAGAAGCTTTCGGAAAACTTGCTATCATTCCTACTTATGGACCGGAACGGTGATGGACTACCAACCACATGGACAAGAAGGATAATATACAGAAACTAACCCCCAAAAGAACAGATGGAGAAGAGGGAGCCGAAGCTGCCGGCAGGACAGCAAACAGCAATCAATGACCGAAGATAGCTGAGTTTCAAAACAACTGACGACCGCCGTGAGTTTTTTTGGCTCATCACTTTTATAATTTTCTCTCCGCTCATGTTCCGAGAGTTTGGCAAATCTACAGCATAGGGTCATTGATAGCACCCAAAGTTTCGGAGAAAATCCTGCACAGGGGTGTCCAGGCTCTGCCCGTAGGGCAATTATCGAAGGATTCTAAAATCAAAACCTACTATATTATGGTCAGACTGTATGTGCCTGTAGCTAACCTGACAGAGGATTCAACCAGCGTCAACCAGCTTTGAATTTTTTCATCGATTATCACGAATAAAAATCGGAGTCTGGCTACGGGAGACTCAGATTGCTTCTATTCCGGCTCTTGCCAGTGGTTGCTTCCTCAAATCCGATGCCAACCTGGATGCTTCGCAACGCCGAAACCTCGATTCCGTCACACCGCTTCTTAGCCCCCCAATACCGGAACGCACAAAATCGACGGGAAAAAAGGCAGGCTATTACCTACCACTCATGGCCCGCGGAGGAGTCGAACCTCCGCCTTTAATTGCGACTTCTGTTTCTCTTCGGTGGATTTTCGCTCATCCACATGGGCTTGAAGCTTGAAGAATTATGTGCGTTTGGTGGGAGATAATTAGCAGGAGACAACATGAGTCCAGTCACTATTGATCCGGGTAGGTTGGGCGCTGGAATTTTGAACATTGCCATGTACTCGAGATTCCGTTTTGGTTGTGATACCTAGTTCCTGAAGCTAGACGGTTTACATAATAAACCTCGACCTGCTGGGCGTGATAAAGTATAGTAGGGAAGTTAGATAATTACGAGGGATTCGGCGCGGGTTTTCTTCGTAGATACCTAATAATACGGTTTCAGAAATTCAGAGGCGACATGTTGAAGCTCTGGAGGTGATGAATTGCCGGAAGAATAGCAATAGGATCCCAAATGTGAGCGCCGTACATGTAGAAATTCGCACCGGAATTACTCGTGCACTGTCCACAAAGTGTTATGGTGTTCCAATTGAGGTTAACATGCGACCTTCAAACATTGGTTCAGAGAATTTTGGACTTGCGGAAACTTTGAAATGTAAGTGGGGCGGATACCGGAAGCTGGTTCACGTCGAAGGAGTTATTCCGCAGCGCGACTTCGTTCCCTTAGGTCAGTTCGCTTCCTTGAACTGATATATATGTGTTGAACTCAATTTTCGGCCTAAATGTCTTCGAACTTCAAGCTTCTAGGACGTAGAATTCCTAAGATGAAACGGCGACAGATCGAGAGCTCGATCACAGAAGTTAGGGTCTTATTGGCGTTTCATGCCGGCGGCGTTGTACTGGAACGCTTACAGCGACGACGTCAAGCAGACAGCTTCAGAGGTTCAGCTCGAGTTGTGGTTCGAAAAGCGAAAGGAGACACAGATAAACATTTAGAAAAATTGCGGTCTTCCTGACGCGCTTAGACTGCGGTGGACCTATTGTGTGGGGTCGATCGGTAGCGACAGACTCAGACTGACTCACTTGAAGGTTCTGTTATTCTTTTGATCCTTCAACTTTTCAATTTGTTACTTGAAGCTGGTTCAAAACGTGCCAGCCGGGAGTAAGAAAAACAAAGAAATTCACACCTTCCCGAGAATGCACAGGGATGATTTGCATTGCATGTCAACGTTGCAACAAGCTGTTACACAAACGTTTGCCACGACGAGTCACATTTCGCAACCGAAGTGCTGTGGCACAGCCGCACGGCACGCGCGCCGAACCTAACCTCAGCGCATACAGCTTTATTCCCTCCCTGCCCCTTGCGGCATACAGACCCTTATATAACGCCAATCCTAGTGTATGGCCCCTGCGACGCGCAGCCAGCGCAGCGGACCAGACAGCTCGAAAGCGATCATCATTGTCGACTCGGACTCAGACTCGGACTCGGACAAGAGCCCAGGACGGCGCGCACCAGGTGCGAAGCGCCAGAAGACTATGGAACTCCGTGCGTTGTTTGGAAGTAAATGAAGTGGCATAGAGGCTTATAAGAGTTCTACAGCTGTAGACAAAGATATTGTGATGCTCGACGCGCCGCCGACGCCACCCTGCGTCGGTCGCGCACAGCAGCAGCGTCAAGAACGCACACCTCAAGGGGCGCAAGCGATTTGCGGCCGATTTCGCTGACCTCAAGGCGCAGGGACTCGAGCTGGGCAGCCTTGCTGTTACTAGTAAGCTGCGATTTTGAATCTCGTTCTTTGTCTAGGGATTGATGGGATGCTACTGCAGGAATCCGGCCGGGGGACGACGAGGGGATGATTGATCTCGTTATCGTGGACCGCGCGAAGGGCGACGCGCGCGTCGTTGGCTGCAGTGTCATTATAACTGGTAGGTCGTGTCTCTTCGGAAGTGCGGACTCTTTCTATTTTGATGTGGCGTCGCTTGAGGCGGCATGGCCCCCTGGCCGTTTTCTTTCTTCTTCCCACCTTTTTTGTGTGCGGAGGGGCTGCGCTCCGTCTGAAAGCGGGGAGCGCCGTACGCGCGCCATGGCTCGTTTTTTGGTGGTGTGGGGAGCCGGCGATGGCGGGTGTGCTCCTGTCGGTCGCGTGGAGCGGCGGCGCGTCGTGGTCTGTTTGCAGGGGATACGCGGCTCTTTTGGAGCGCGGCAGGGCGTATGTGTCGAGCGCCCCAGAAATCCCGGCGTATAGCGCGTCGCAGAGATGGCGGCGTGCGCTCGCGTCGGGATGTGGGCGGTTTTCTCCGGTCGAATGGGAGTAGGCGTGTCGGGGGTGGTTTTCGAGTGCAGAGACGGAGTGCGTGCGCGTTGGATCCGGCGTCTGTATGCGCGTCGTGCGCATCAGGTCGGAGCGTTGGGGTGCAGAGGTGGACGGTGATGTCGGCTGTCCGACATACCTCGAGTTCGCGGAGTTGTTTCGTGCCGCTGAACGCCGACGTATCAATGGGCAGCCCGACTACGACCGCTGGCGACCAGCGACGCGTCTTGCATCTCTGCCACGCGCGCCTCTGCTCGTTGTGGGAGTGACCGTTAGGGGCGGCTTGTCGGAGACGCCATTGCGTCGCGCCGGGTCTTTTGTCTTGCATTCCCCTCTTCACCTCAAAGGGGACGGCTGGTCGAGCTGCACGGGGATCCTGCAAGCCATACGCGGCCGTATATGTGCGCGTCTTCGGGTCGTCAGTGGCGCCCCAGATCGTCCTCTCTTACCTTCCTTCACATTATCACCTTCGCGAGCTTGCATGCGCGCGTCTGAAGGCGCAGGCATGTTCGGCTCTTAGCTGGGCCGAGGATTTGGATAGTCGTGCCAAAACGCTGGGCGGGGAGCGCCATACGCATGTTTTTGCGCGCTTTATGTGCCGAGACTCGTTTGCGGCGGCGGCGGCTGTTTAGGGCGGTGACGAGACGACACTGTCTCTTTCCTACTCGTTTTTCGACATTCCCTTCGCGAGCTGCACGAAGCTGCTACGGCCTTATTGCCGGTGTCTTGCAGGGATCGAAACAGGCGGAGACGAGGAAGCGGGCGTAAGCGCAGACGAGCCCGGCGGCGCGTCGGAGTGTAGAAGCGAGTACGAGCGGACGCGGCGTTTGCGCTGTGGTGTGTTGTGTGCGGTGTGCAGCGATACAGCGGTGCAGGCCTGTCTGAATCCGAGACGAGGATATGCACTCCCTGGTGCACCGAGACACGTCTGGGGACGTCGTTTTGTTCTCTGCGTTCCCGCCGGCAGCCGTTCGGGGGCGCACACGCCTTCGTCCCAAGCTTTGGCGGCGGCGCCTGCTGCTGCTCCTATTCGTCTTTGCTTGTTTTTGCTACCCTATTCCCGAGCTGTGAACCTTACGGCAGTCCGGTCTGGACGCAGTCGCGCCGACTTTTTGTCCGGATCGCGGGGAAGGAGGAGGAAACGGGTTGAGCGCAGACGGCGTTCGCGCGAGTGATAGCTGCGCTGGAGTGGGCACGGGCGGACGGGGATGTCGACGTGCAGGCGTCTTGCAGGCGTGCATAGGCCTGCCGTCCTGTGCTTCGACTTATTTTCATCCATTTCCTATCTACCTCATTCTATTCCATCGCCTAGCACCACACTAATACATTGCTCAGACACGTCGGAGTACCCGAAGCACCACGGGCTCCTCACCTTCACGGATGACACAGACCTGCCTGAGCGTGTCACCATCGCTCTCAGCGCCCTCCAGGACGGCCCCGCGCGCCCCGTCGCCGAGACGCTCGAGGCGCTCCTCAACACTCTGTCCGGCGGGAAACCCGCGCCGAAGAAGGAAGCCAAATCCCTCGCCGCCACCGCCGCAAAGGGCAAGTCGTTCGCGTCCGCTGCGACGGCGTCCGACGAAGACGAGGACGACGAGGGGTCGGATGGCGGGTATGACGCGTATTTCCCCGACGACGACCTAGAGGGCGCGCGCGGCGACGACCGCGAGCGCATACGTGTGGTCGGGCGCATGCAGAGGTAGGCGCTTTCTCTTTGCCCATCTTCCTGCTCACGGCGTTCCAAGGGATTTCATCGAGGCCGTCGGGTCCGAATACCGCCCGGGGCTCATCCCATTCACGCCCACCAACGGCGGCTTCGACGGGGCGTCCGACTTTGCGTTGAGCGTCTCGCTGCCGACCGTGCGCCTCACGCAGACCATCCCTGCGCAGGCGCTCGTCGCGTGGGACCGGCGCCTGCTCGGCGCGCCGCGCGCGCGGCATCTCGTGCTGCTCATCTCGGGGCTCGCGACGGCGTACCCGCCGCTCACGCCCGCGGGGGACTACGCGCGGCAGGGTATGCGCCTGCGCTTCCAGGTGGGGGTGTGTGGGCGGTATAAGCCGGACCGCGCGGCGGCTGTGGAGGCGGGGCGGACGTTTGGGCTTGTGGGGAAGGACGCGGAAGACGAGATGCGCGAGGCGAAGGAGAGGGAGCGGCGCGCGCGGGAGGCGGCGATGCTGGAGTGGGAGGGCGGGGAGGACAGCTTTGATGGGTTCGATGCGGGGGACGCGACGGCGCCGGAGGAGGAGGACGCGGGCGCTGAGGACGACGGAGGGTTCGAGCGGTTCAGTCTGAGCAGCTCGCTCGAGACGCTGCTCGACGCGCAGCTTGTTAAGCTCATCTGGGTGCGAAGGACGTATGGGTCGGGTGGGCGGGGCGGAGGTGATGTACATGCACGTGGAGAGGGAGCAGCGCTCGTATGACGATGTGTGGGCGGAGTATCGGGCGCAGATCAAGAAGGCGGACAAGGACGAGGTGGCGATCGCGCGGCTGGGGACGCTCCCGCACGACCCGCTGCGCGAGCTACCGAAGGAGGAGGATATCAATTTTCCGTACACGGCGTTTTGCTATCTTATCCGACGCTTGACGGTACGTTTCTCTTCTCGCCTTCCCCGCGTCTATTGTTACTCTCCATGCTCACTGCACCCTCCCCGCCAGCTCTGCACCCGCTACTGCCTCGTATGCCACAACAGAATCGACTCCGAGTTCGAGGCGCTCAAGCCGTATGTCTGCGAGTCCTCGCTGTGCATGTACCAGTACTACAAGCACAACCGTGGCGCGTCGCTCGAGGTCCGTTCTCCCCTTGTTATCTTCTACCCCTGCCCGTACTGACGCAGCGGTAGTACGAGATCATGCACAACCCCGAAACGGTCGACCTACTCGTCTCCCTGACGTATTGCTCCGCCGCGGAGGGCGCGATCGAC
>JARKIE010000911.1:0-20420 GCA_029378255.1 Mycena rosella
GGTCGAGCCGATGAGATCCTATTTTCTTTGAGATCTAGCCGCTTTGTAATCAAAAAGCGGGTAGATCGGGACCAAACACACCGTGGCCCGTCATGAGAACACTTCAACGCGGTCTCAGAAGCCTAGCGGCATCAGCAATTAGGGGACGGTGGGCGGTGACTGCAGGCTTTGCAAACCCTGGAGAGGGGTGCTTATCATATAGGCGTCTCCGTCGGGCCCTTTCATTGGACGCAGAATTTTCTAGGACCTCGTGAGACAACATTCTGGAGATGTACCTGGGACGGCCGAACGCCACCGGCAAGAATACAGCTCTGTAACCAATTGACGTGCAGCAAGGGACCCTGGGACAATCTTTTTTCAGCAATGAGATTACTGTGAACTGCGTTTGTCCAGTTCGTCCAGTGTTCGTCGGACTCGTCCGACATACTACGAAGGGGTGGTACGTGAAAAGTTGAAATCCAGGACCGATAAGGTAGGTAGTCTGTCAAGTATCCTGCGCTGCACTGTCTCAATGGGGCACGACTTGTAGCGTTTGATCGGGCAACAAGAAACTGAAAGAACGGGGGAAATGGTGTTAGAAGTTCAAAGAAGCAGAGAATTTGGTCTTTCTGGCCTGGAATCTGCAGCGATGACTTACAAATCTAGACAGGAACACCTCAAAACTCCGAGTTTCATTACAAAAGATGGACATATTCACCCAGATTGACTCGTCTCCATGTTGACAGTCGTGGTTGTGGGTAAAGAATGTTCAGGTCGGAGTTTCAAAATCATCACACCTCGTCACATCTTGATCACATCTGTGATTCGCTTCTGTTTCGACGACCTTCAAGACCCGGATTAGCATGAGAACATTGCGGCGACTTTGCGCCCTGATTACTGCTTATTAGCCATGACCTACGCGGCAGCACTAAGGCTACAAAAAGGCTAGCTTTGTAACTCTTGGGAACGACGGGCAACTTCCTTTTTCCTTGCTCCATTCTACGTCTTTTGCCTTGCTAATAAACCAATTAATACGCCGGCGCTTCTGCGGTATACATGCGCCCCCATCGGCTTTGTAGAAGCTATCACCGCTGTTGATCATATCCATGGCTACTAGGAGAGGTATGGAGCCCGGGGCGACTCCCGAGTGCGGTTGTTTCCGCTCAGCACCACGTTGTCCTGCAGATTTAACTCTTAGCACGTTCTTTTCTGTCCCAGAAGCGGATGACATCTTGGATCGCAACACCTGGCCGCGTCTCCTGGATCCCATCTGTCTTCTTGAGTTCGAGAGATAAACTCCTCGCACCTGTGTAGACGCCTATATCCACATGGGACGTACAACGAATGCTATTGTGTCAATCTTGATGAATTTACCATGCAAAGCGAGGCCATGATGTTGATCAGAGTTCCCTCAACTGTCGGCCCAGTGTCTAGGCTGTCGGCGCACTGCGACCGGAGTAATGCGTTTGGAGTTGTAATCTGAAGATTTAGGTGTCGCTGGACGAATCGAGAAATATATAAGAGCTGGCAGAGCTACCCAGCCCGCCACGGCCAATTCCCTTATCATGTCCCCACATCAATCTTGGAATCCAGTAAGTCTTTCGAGTACTTCTACTTCTTTCAAGACCTCGCACTCATTTAGCAAAGACGACCCCAATTTGGGGAGGCCGTTCATTTGTTCGTCCACGATTACTATCCCTCTTCTCAACCTGATCCTTCTGACGAAAATTATCAGACGTTGCAGAATCCCAGGGCGTCCGGTGTGAGTCCGAAGTCTATGTTGGTTATTAAGTACGGCCACCTAATTTCTCGCGCAGCAGGATTCTTCATCGCCTTCCTCAGTGGATCAACGATTCGTAAGTACCCCCTCACGTCGCGTCTTCTCTTTATTCAAGCCCCAATAGATCTCTGTCCCAGAACTCCACCTCGTAAGTAGAGATCAGTCTGCGAAGCAAGTCTGTAACAGCCTCATATTTGACCTTCTTCTACAGCTTCAGGTACGCACTGCCTCTCGCCGCTATTTGCCCTACTGACGGGAGAATTTAAAGCCACCCCCTGCTCCCCGTCTCCCCAACATTCCCCTCCCTGATTTCGCAGTACCCCATTGTCATTCGCGGGCGCCTTCACGTCGGGACGTTCTTCCCATCGACCTCAACAACGAAGTCGACTTCGAGCTCTTGGCAGGCAGCATCCCTAACTACTCCATTCCCCCTCACACGACCATCGATATCCTGCCGTCCTCTCGAGAGTTCATCCTCCTGCGGATAAACACCGGCGACCGCCCGACGACCATCTTTTCTGTCATCCGAAGCCTCCAGAGGATCATGCGCGCGCCGCTCTCGCTTCAGGTCTTTACCGCAGAGCTCCCACCAGCCGTCAAACAGTCGGTCCACAGCTACTTCCTTTCGCGCAGCGGGCCAAACGGCGCTCGCTTGTGGCAGGGATTCCTGAACGGCTCACGCCATCGTCAGGGTCCTAGAGGCGCAGTTTTGTTGCGAGGCCATTCTTGCATGTGGGGATTCTCGCAGGATCACCAGGGCCGATGGATAGTCGATGTCGACTTGCCCTTCCATCCCGGAGTGTAGATATTCATCCGTTCCTTCCCTTCATGTGTTACTTCATGCGTTCCCTCCAGGCTCCTATATTTATCGTATTTATCGCTGGTCGTGTCCGTAATTTTGTAGATCCAGGAGTGGCACGTCATCCACAATTAAGGATGCCCCATCAATGTGGTACCTTCCCATAATTGCAACCTCTCACGATTTGCTAGTACCCCCTTCCGGTCTCAAACCCATCGAAGCCGTCGGGTGCTGTTGTAGTAGGTGCTGTTGCTTCTGTGGATTCCGGGCGACCTTCACTGCGCCATGCGTATGGCGGGAGAAGTTGTGTTAACGCCGCCCCGCGACGAGAGACAAAAGAGGGCAACTGGCTCTCACGACGTCTCGGACCCTCAATGCCGTGTGCGACTACTGCGACGTGAGACGTGAGACGTGTACGAAAACTGCGATACGGGACGCTCAATGAGAGTTTTCGACAGTAATTCAACGGGTAAAGAGCAATGGTACATCAGAGTGCAATAGTACATTTCTTGGATTATGCGCTACGCCGGCCTGTTGACCGATTGTCTCAACAGTTTCCTTGCCCGAAAAGCGACTGCCTCGAGTCTCTGCGGCGCGCGACGTGCAGCGCCGCATGCCGCTCCTTGAAGAAGCGCGCTCTGTCCGACGTGAAAGCGGACGACCGCGATGGTCGTTTGGATTAATGATGGAGATCCCTGGTGCATTTAAGGCTTCCAGAAGGGTGATGTCATGCATTGGGAGCGGCTAGCGGGAGGAGCAGGGAGGAACTTGAGAGCGAAATTTCACTTGGCGTGCTCATGTTTATGGAGCTCGACGAATTTATTCCCCAATGACGCCCAATAATAGGCGCTTGAAGTTGTGGAGTCCGATGAATAACACATGACCGTGAAATCCTGTGATTCTCAGGCTGGCCCCGACGTCAAGGTGCATCGCGAGAGGTTGAAATAGATATCGGCGGATGACACATAAATGATGCGAATTTATGGACAAAGGGAAAATAACTACTTGATAACTATCATTGAAATTTGAGAGTCGGTTATTCTTAGAGTCACCTTGGAGGCGCAGTCGTGGCACAACAACGAGATTGGAGCCGATGGATGCGGATATCGACGTTTGCTTCGGAGGTTTGAGGTCGGTTGACAGTCAAAATAATCAAGGCACCATACGCCGTTGGATGATTGGAACTTCGAAGTGCCGCACCCACATACAAATCAAGTCCGTGACGGTGGGCACTGTGGGAGACCATTATTAGGATGCTGGGGTGTGGGAAGGAGCCAACTTGTCCGCCAGTGATCGACGATTCTGCCGAGATGCGCTAGGAATTCTGGAAGCCAGTCGTGGCGCATACTCTGCCGATCGTGAAATATCGAAGGAAGGGGCAGGGTTCGAGATTTCTTTTTTGTATGCAGCGAACGAAGGTGCACTGAGGGCGTATCAACGGCATAGCATTCAAGGACAAGAGGTCCCTGTGCTCACTGTAGAGCCAGGCGATCAAGAGTAATACAAACGATAGCTTTTCATCGAACGATTGTCGGTGTACTCACCGCTTTCCGCTGCGACCTCAAGATCTAGCGCTATTCCTCCCGGGTCCGGATCTTTTTAGTCTAAAATCGCAGACAATTATTTGTGTTTCCGAGTAGGCTGCCGACGTGGCATGGATAACGTAAAGAAGGCGGGGCACAGACACAGCTTGGATGCAAGTTACAACGAGCGGTAAAAAGCAGCGGCGCCGGCAGGAGCGAGATTCAAGATTAGGAGACAAAATCCGCGCGAGGCCTTTCTCAGTGTGCGTCAAGACTCACTCGACTTCACAAGGGATCCGGGAATTTAGAATAGAAGTCGAAACCAGCGGCTGCTGCTCTCCTTGGACGAAGCGGCATAGCTAAGGCTCCAACTGTTTCCGTTTCCAAACATTTCTAAATGTTTCTGAACAGATTATGTAAATGAGTCATTATTCCGCCTGATCCTAATGATGGCGCGTAGCTTTATCATTTGATAATTCCGCTGCTCGTCTCCGACCCTCTCGTCTGCCACAGAGCTCCTTCCAAATGCCTTCAATATAATGTGCCGGGCGTCGCACGGATCACCCACGATCGCTTTATGAATTGTTGCGTGACTAGATGCATCTGACGTGTTCTTCATTTTACCTACTTTGCAAAATGACTTCTCGCCCTGCGCGTAATCGCCAGGTGTCCTCCCGGCTGACTGACGGTGCGAACCGCGAAACACTCAGTGCCGTACATCAAAGTGTCCTTGCTGGTACGTGTGACGATTCCTGCGTGGTACAGGATGTGTCAAATGCGGTCACTTATGGGCTGGCAGCGAAACCGATTCTTGATTTGATCAAAAAGATTGGAAAGCTTTCACCGTTGCTTCCAGAGACTGTGCCGGAGGCCCCAGCTGACGATGATATTCACCGCATCATCACCCACCTAGAACACAATCTATAAATTTATTGCATTCAAATAAATCTTTTTTAAATGTTTGCAAACATTTGTAAACATTTGTGGACCGTTTACCGTTTAGTTTACGGGCCTTCGTAAAAGAAAACTAAACAGTTGGAGCCTTACGCGGCATAGCTGCCAGCGAGGTTCGAGGAGAAGTGCTCGAGCATCGCACGACCACTCCAGACAGATTTTGTTCCGCGGTACAGTAGTTAACCCCGAAGCGAAACACAACGTAGAAGTAGTGTTGCCGCGGTCCGGTCATGTCCGGTTTTTCCCCAGAAAATCCGAACCCCGAACCCGACCTGGGGTCCGGTTCAGCGTAATCCGCCGAACCGCGGACCGGACATTGGTCCAGTTCTTAGCGGTTCGGTTCAGGTTCAAATGGGGTCCGAACCCGAGTGAACCTCAAATTTTTGAAGTGATTTTATCACATACATAGGTGGCTACAGAGTCTACAAGTCGTCCCCACTGTCAGAATCATCCAAAGCCACAATGATACGCTTTGTAGCTTCCTCCGCAGCGCCGATATGAGTATTGCGATACGCACTTTTCAAGAGATGAAGTGCTTCAAACATCTCGGGGGCCAAGCGGTTGCGGTGCTGAGTCGCGATCAAGGACCCATTGGAGAACACTCTCTCGGATGCAGTGGCGGATCCAAGATCTCCGCCGGTTTGAACATTGGCTGAATATCCTTTGTGAGCTCGGATTTGGGGCGTGATTTCATTGCGTGAGACATGCGTCAATGAGTGGGATGAACATAAATGGAGAATTTAACTGCACACCGTCCGATCAGCATCTCCGAGGGACTTGGTGTGCTGATATGCCTCCTCGACGTCGTTGTCCGTGTCGTCTCCGTCATCCTCCGAGTCGCTGGCGGCAACAAGGTCAGGGAGGTCGTCGTCGTCCAAATCACCGTCGTTCTCCGTGGACAATGGCGAAGGGCAAGACTTGTGTGCACGCGCCGAAGGACGAATATCATCAGGGTCGTCCGCGGCCTTGTGCTTGGGAGCCTCTGTATTGTTTGGGTCGGTCAGACGACTAGAGGCTATACGAGTGCGACCAGATCGGCGAAAGAAATCCGTGATAGGGACTGTCTGACCCGCCGTGGGGGTAGAAGTCGAGTGGGGGACTGCTGGCAGAGGGCTGGTGTCGTCGGGGTCGCACTGGAACACAATCTGAGAAGCATCGAGGAGATTTTCATCGGGGCCCACTGCACACTGGTCTTCGGAGCCCATGGGATGAGACTGCTGGAATAGATAGAGAAAATACTCATGCTTTTATACGAGAATCAGAGCCGATGCTCACATAATTCCCACTACCGACGAAATGTTGATCGTATCATAATAAACTCAAGGCTGCGCACTGGCAGTGGAGCACATCAAGTGGGAATGGAGACATATATTCGAGCCTCGGGCCAGAAAGGGGTCGTATCGGAAACAGTTCCGCGGAAAAAGTCAGCATTTATCAGCGCTCCAGTCAGAAGAGCGGCCCAAACTGTCTAGAGTATGCAGGATTGCAGAGGACGGCCCTGCAGAAGTGTCAGCATTTATCAGCGCCCCTTCTGGAGAGGACATTCAAAGGACTTAGAACTCCACTTGAGTCCCTAGGGGCCAGGACAGAGAGGAGGACAAGCATTGCAATTGACAGAGGAAACAAGCGGCGAAAAGTCAGCATTTATCAGCGCCTCAGCCAGAGATGCGGCCCAAGAGGTCCTGAGTACGCAGGATTGCAGAAGGCAGCCCTGCAGAAGTGTCAGCATTTATCAGCGCTCCCGCTGGAGAGGACATTCAAAGGGGTTAGAACTCCACTTGAGTCTGGGGGCCAGGACAAAGAGGAGGACAAGCGGTGCAGTTGACGGAGGAAACAAGCGGTTCGGACATGTCCGGACAGGTTCGCACAGGTCCAGAAATTCTGAAAATTTCCGGACCCCGAACCCGACCCCGGGTCCGGTTCGGTTATTTTCGGGCCCCCGAACCTCAATTTAGGTTCGGTTCAGGTTCGGTTCAGGTTCAGAATCGGTTCTGAACCCGACACCGGCAACACTACGTAGAAGCGAAACACCGCCCCGTTCCCTACCTTCAACTGGGCGGATGGACCCAAATTTCTGGGAGGTCACTCCTATCATTCATAAAGTCTTGCTTGCAAGAGGAATTAGTCAGAACGCTCATATTGCGCCGATGCAGCACAGTTTTATCTGACACATTATTTGCCCCATTTTCTCGACTCATATTAGTCACTAGTGGGGCCAGAAAAATTACAGGGAGTGCTGGGAGGAGATTTTCAATCCTCTCGAGAGCGAATACAAGGTTTCTGACTGTTCACGTTGTGATTTTGGGGCTGAACCAACTTCGAAGGCTCCATTCCGTACTGTTTTGAAGTGTTTCGCTACCACGTTATTTGGCCAAATTTGGCCCCGTGGATAAACCTCCCCGTTCTCGACGAGAACATCACTTAAATATATGATCCTTTTGACCATCGTGTAGCGCAGAAGGTTTACTGCAGATTCGGTCAAAGAATGAGGGGGATTGGTGGCTTACTGATCTTGGATTCCCGCGCGCACTCTGATTGTTTCGCTTCCCGGTTAATTACTATGCCTGCGCAGGAATAGGCTAAGGAGGACGAACAGATACGCAGCGAATGTCATTCAGAAGAATGTGAAGCGAGCCCTTGAGCATCCTGCAGAAGAGTTAAGACAGGGAGTCTTCCGATCCCTTGGATCGCCGACTTTGCGCCGACTCGTAGTCGGATCTCCAGAATGTATACGTAAAACACAGATCCGCCAGCTCTGACATACGGTAGGTGCCAAAAGCTACCCAGCTGGGCTCGAGACTAAGCTAGGGTAGCCCGTCCAGCAGTAACCGCAAATAAATTTCAACTTCCACGAGCTCGGAGAAAGACTGAAGACACGGCATCACAATGTGATTCCAAAAGCAGCCGAGGCTACCCAAAGCGGTGGTCCCCTCAGGGAGGTCCCCACCTCCTCGCACACCTCCCCAGAAATTCTGAAAATTTCAGAGATAATAGTATGTATCTGGGCGGGCTCTACCCGAGTTACCGAGCGAGGCTCGTGCCAGAACGGGCGTCTCGTGAAAGTTTTGAGCGACGACGTACTAGGCCACCAAGCTCGTCGCGAGATCTCCTGTTGGCTCCCGCTCGGAACAAGCGCGTCAGCCGATGGAAAAGCGATGCTTAACGGCCATCCGCGCGAAATGAGCTGGAATTGACCAGATTGGATTTCATTTCATTTCATACGATACAGTACGGTACACATAATGTACAGCGAAGAAAACTACGTAAAAAACGACGGGAGGACGGGATGGATGGAAGGAAGGAAAGAAAGTAGAACGAAAGGAAGGAGGGTATGATAGAGACAGTTTTCGTTTCGATGAATCACGCCAGTCGTCGTCGCCGTCGCGTCTGCAGCCCCACACATCCCCAGCCACGAAGAACTACCGCCACCCGCGTCCGCCCCGCCCACCATCCCGCTCCCGATACCGCGCACTATCATAATCGCCCCTCTCCCTATAGTCCCTGTCCCGATTCCTATCTCTCTCCCTGTCGCGCTCCCTGTCGTGGTCCCGCTCATCATGATACCCACTCCGCCCCCGCCCGCTCCCATAGCTCCCACTGCTCCCCGCGCTAAACGGCGGCGGCCCGCCCCCGCCCCCGCCCCCGTTACTGCTCCCCGCCGAATACGGCGGCGCCCCACCCCCGCCCTAAACGGCGACGCCCCTGGCTCCGTCTTGACGCGCGTCCCATTCGGCGTGGCCCCCCACCCGTTCGCCGCATTCATCAAGTGCGACTCGAGCGCCGCCGCGACGCCCGCCGCGCCCGCCCCATGCTGCTGTTGCGTCTGCGGCAGCCCGTACCCGCTCTGCTGCTGGTACCCCGCCTGCTGGTACCCGAACGACGCGTTGGGGTTGAAGGAGTACTGCGCCTGCGCCTGCGCCTGCGGTGCGGGCGCCACGTGCGCCTGCGCGAGTTTCATCGCTGCGATCCTCTCCTTCGCTTCGCGCAGGACGTCTATCCCGCTCGGCTGCGCAGCTGTGGGCGGGCTCCCGGGCGGGGGCGCGGACATCGGTGGCGTGGGCGGCGCCGCGGGCTTCGCGGGGCTCGCGCGCTTCTTCGGCGGCGGCGGCACCCGCCGCGCAGGCGCATAGTCGTCGTCCGAGTCCGCGTTCTCGTCGTCCGACGCCGCCGCCGCCTTGCGCTTCATCCCCGCGGTGCTGCCGCTCGCCACGCCCGTGGCCCCCTCGCCCACTGCGTCCGCAGCGCACGTCTCCGCGCGTCCGACCGCCGGCCCGCGGTACGCGTCGATGAACGCGCAGATCGTCTTGTACACCTTCCCGTTGTTCCGGATGTCGTCGTGCACCTTGCGCACGTCCGCGCGCAGCGCCGTCACCGCGCCCGCGAGCCCCGCGAGCGTCAGCTTGTGCTTGTGCCGGTGCACGAGGATGCCGACCGCGATGAACTCGACCGGCGCGATCTTCGTGAACGACGCGGGGTGCAGCTGCACGAGGCGCTCGAATACGCGGTACGTGCCCTCGATGCTGCTCGCGAAGGCGGGCACCATCGGCGCGGGGTCCGCGAGCCACTTCTCCGTCGCCTGGATCGAGGTCGTTTTGGGGGAGAGGGCGATGCACTGGATCGTCTGCGCGAGGCAGCGGAAGTCGGAGCCGCGCGAGCGGTCCCATGCGAGCGCGGCGCCGCCGAGCCCCGCGGATTCGGAGTTGAGGAAGGTGTCTTGGAGGGTGCGGACGAAGCGCGCGCGGGGGGTGGTGAGGACTTTGAGCTTCTCCGCCGGGGTGAGGGCGACGCCGAGTTGGACGCGCTGCGAAAGGTGTCAGTGAGGTCGAGAGGAGGAGAGGAAGAAGGAAGGAAGGGGAATAAGAGGACGCGAATGGCGAGTACGAAGCGCAAGTGCAGCAACGACGACTACACGCCTGCGAGGTGCGCGGCAGCAAAGAAGCGCGGAGCGCTCCTTAACCCTCACCACCCCATGTCCATATCCACACCGCCGAAGAAAGCTCGCCCGCGTAACCGAGCGAGACAGACTCCTGCAGGGGAAGATTGCAGTGATACGCGTCCACACAGCCGCACCCCGCCTCCGCTCCTAATCCGGCGCAGTACGCCATATCCCAGTCCGAGAACGGAGACGAGGAGGCCGTACCCCCCGAATGGGTACCAGCTGCAGCAGCAGCACGGCAGGCTGTAGCATCCCACTCGCACACCGCTTGCCCCCATCTGACGCGGAGGAAGTGCACCCTAGCACGCCCACCCCTCCGCCCTCCCAAAAGAAAAGAAATAAGGAAGATAAGAGGACGCGGGCAGCAACGCGGGGGGGGGGACCGACGACTACGACGACGACTCGGTCGATGACTAGGCGTCGGCGGACAAAGAAGCGCACGACCCCGAAACCCCCGCCAGCCCCTGCGCCGCCGTCCGCGAGCCCGTCCGATGCACGTCCTGCGCGCGGCGAATAAGAATAACGCCGCTGCCCCCGTCTCCGCGGACAGTCCGAGAACGCGTCCAGAAAAGGACCAGTGTACCCGTACGTGCCGTATGCATGCTAGCCACGGCAGCAGTAGCAGACGGCGTGGCGGGGGGTAGCAAAGAAGCCCTCGCCGGCTCATGTCCACATCCACACCGCCGAAGAAACCTCGCGCGGGTAACCGAGCAAGACGGACATCCGGCAGGGGATGCGGGCAGCGATGCGCCCCCGCATAGTCAGCACGCCTTCAATAGTGCACCCTCAATCCGAGCCCGCGACCGTGTACCGTCCAGACGAGGACGCCGCACCCCCCGTACGGGAACCAGGCGCCGCAGCAGCAGCAGCAGACGAACGGGGCAAGCGTCACACTCCTGCGCCTCCGCAGCCCGCCCCGCACCCCTCCAAAGAAAACGAAGCCCAAGCCCGCCCCCCCCCCTCAAGATAAAACAAAACAAAAACCAAACCCACCTGGAAGATTTCCCTTTCATCCGCGTCCTCCAGATCCTGGTACTCGACGCACACGACCGCCTTGCCGTCGAACAGCTTCCGGTACTTCTCGGGCAGGATCTTCTTCGCGGTCTTGGTGCGGTGCGCGGGGTTGTCGCGGTACCAGAGCTTTTCGTTCGTTAGGCTGGGGGCGAGGAGAAGAGCGAAGAGTAGAGCGAGGGAAAGAAGGAGAGGAAAAGGCGGGGGGGGAAGGGGAGGGGAGGAAGGGGGGGAGAGGAGGGAAAGGGGAGGGGAAGAGAAGGGGGGCGAGAGAAGGAAAGGGAGAGGGAGGGGAAGAGAAGAGAAGGTGTGATGAAGAGGGAAGGGAAGGGAAGGAATGAGGAAGAGGAGAAGAGGATAAGAAGAGAAGGCAAGAGGGAGAACGAGACAATCAGCACAGGCAGACTGGACGAGCGGGCGAACGCACGGGTCTTTGTCTGCGGGAAGGGTCACAGACGGCAAGGATAGGGAAGGGCATGGCAAGGGGACGTACGGGGGATGAGGCCTTGCACGAAGCTGTAGAGGATCGAGTCAGTTATGATTGTCATTATTATTGAGAAATAGAGGGTAGGGAAGAGAGGAGAAGGAGAAGAGAAGGAGAAGGAGAAGAGAAGGAGGGTGGGCGCTGGGGAAGGTGAAGGGCCGCTAGAAGGGCTGCGCTGTCACCCGGCCGTCGTCAAGCAATCCGCAGGACAGCTGCTCGCACGCCTCGGCCGCGGGCGGGCGTAGCCTGAGATCCCAGTAGCGGCGGACGGTACATGGCGACGGCGAGATCAAGGTGTGGGACTGGGGTAGGTGAAGGGCGGGTGCGGGAAGAGTCTCGGTACCAAGCCCAAATGACTGGCATGACTCGACCCCGCGACAAAGAAAAAGGCATGGCTTCCTGGCCAAGACGTCGGTCGCGCCTAGCTCCTGCCTCGGGCACCAATATTGGCCTCGAGCAGAGAGCGAGCCGCGGCCCAGACCAAGCCAAAGCACCCCGCCAACCGCAAAGAACGAAGAAAATCCCACCCACCGATGGATAGACGTGAGCCGCTGCTTCCCGTCGATGCACGTCCGCGTCTCCGTCCCATCGTCCAGCGCATTCACCGCTACATGACGCAAAGAAATTAGGCGCGAATCGTAATACCCCGTACGGGAAGGCGCACCGAATATCACGGGCGGGATGTAAAAATTGCGGAATATCGAGTCGATGATCCCGATCTGCTTCGCCTCGGGCCACACCACCTCTGCGCAGAACCAAAGGAATAAGCAGACCGCCGCGGATAAGGAATGGCGAAGCGCACCGCGCTGGTACTCCGGCTCGAGATCGATATCGCCGTTGTGGATCTGTTCTGCGGGATCGAAGCCGTTGAGCTCGGAACAAGGAACAAAGGGACGCGGGAGGAGGACGCACTGTAAGCGCCTCGGTGCTGTACGTCGTCGCGCGCGGGGCCTTGAGCGCATGGCGGATGCGGTATCCCTCGCCGGGCTTCGCCTTGCCTTTGCCCTTGCCGTTGCTTTCCCTTTCCCTTGCGCTTTGCGGGCTGCGCGTCGAACTCGTCGGAGAGCTCGTCGAGGTCGGTCAGGTCCGAGTATTCGTCCTCGGTCATCGCGAGCAGCGGGAATTCTGCGAGACAAGGGCGTGCACGCAAAGACGAATTCTAAACAGCCGTCAACACGTCCCGATTTGGATGCTATGTTGCGGCTGTCAAGATGCAAATCATCATCATGCCCGCTTGCAGATCGATTCGCTCGACCGTCGGTCGTCCTCAACTAGTGCAATTTGAGTTACTTCCTGAGTTTTTTAAAATATTGTTTTCTTCTTGTTTTTAGCACGTTTGATTACCACCGTCAAGCGATGCAGTGCATACAGCTTGGACCTGCTGATCGTTGTTAACGCGAACATTTACCCCCATATTGACCATCTGCTGTGTTGAGTTCTCACTCCACGAGTCTCATGACGGAAATCTAATGAATCTACAGCTTTTTAGCATCCTAGCTGGGATTGACACTTCGAAGGAACGGCTTGATAGCACAACGGCTAGTGCCTCTGCTCTAACTCTTAATACAGACGAATTTCTGCAGAAGATCCCCGTTCAACTCGGGGTCGGGCCGTCCTCTTTTTCTCATTTTTCATTTTTATTTTCACGTTGGCAGCTTTGCGAAGGGACTCAAACTGGATCTGGTTTATCTCGGAATTGATCCTTGTAGGGGTTGGCCTGGTAGCACAACGGTTAGTGCCTCTGCTCACGCTGGCGGTCTACAGACAATAATCTTCTGTAGCAGATCCCCGTTCGATTCGGGGTCAGGCCCTTTCCTTTTTCCGATTTCATCTCCGGTTGGAGGCTTTGCGAATGAATTCAACCTGAAACTGATCTTTGAAGATATATATGTGTGATTTAATAACACAACGGTTGATGCCTGGTCCAACTACGTTACTTTCCACGATCCTGCAGAAGATCCCTGTTCGAGTCGGGGTCAGGCCATCACCTTTTTCTCATTTCATTTATTTCCCCGTTGCCGGCTCGGCGAAGGCATTTACCGGGAAGTAATACTTGGAACGGTCTGGTAGCACAACGGCTAGTGCCTCTGCTCCCATTGGCGGCCATATACACAATCTTCTGCAGAAGATCCCCGTTCGATTCGGGGTCAGGCCTTCATCTTTCCTTTTCTCCGATTTTATTTCCCTGTTCGATTTTATTTCCCCGGTGCCGTCTTTGCGTAGGACTTGCCCTGGAACTGGTCTGTGCAGAGAACAGTCTGATAGCACGACGGCTAGTGTCTTTGCTTCAACTCATAAAAGCCAAAGCTTCTTGCAGAAGATTCCCCCGTTCGATTCGGGGTCGGGCCATCATATTTTTCCTATTTCATTTCCAGGTCGGAACTTGGCGAACGGATTCAACCTGGAAGTGAAAAAAAAAAATAGAACGGCCTGATGGCACAATGGTTAGTGCCTCTGCTCGAATTATCGTATTTTCTCAGAATTCTGCAGAAGATCCCCATTCGATTCGGGGCCAGGCCATCATCTCTTTTCATTTCATTTCTTCGTTAGAGGATTTAGCTCAGAACTGATCTTTGGAGGTAACGGCCTGATATCACAACGGCTAGTGCTTCTGTTCCCAGTGGCGGCCATATACACAATCTTCTGCAGAAGATCCCCGTTCGATTCGGGTCAGGCCTTCATCATTTTCCCTATTCGCCCGTTGCTTCGTCCAGAATCCTCAGCTCCGTCTCTTTCGGGGCTGCCGGAATTGCCTCCACTAGCACAATTTGAGTTACTTCCTGAGTTGTCTTTTGGTTGATTTCTTATTATTTTCGCGATTCCCACATCAAGCGATAGAAAGTGATGCGGTGCATACCGCTTGGACCTGCTGATCACTGTTAACGCAGCACGAACATTTACCCCATATCGACCATGTGCTGTGCTGTAAGTTCTCACTCGACGAGTTTCATCATTTATGACTGAAAGAATCTACAGCTTTTTGGCATCCTAGCTGGGAGTTGAGGCTTGGAGGAACGGCTTGACACGATGTTAGTGCCTCTGCTCTAATTCGAGCGCGAGCCTCAGAATTAGCTCTGCAGAAGATCCCGTTCGATTCGGGGTCAGACTATCCTTTTTTTCTCTTTCTTTTTTGTTTCCCCGTTGGCGGCGTTGCGAAGGGATTGACCTCGGAACTTATGTTGGTAGGTATAAGGCCTGATAGTACAACAGCTAGTGCCTCTGCTCCAATTCGTGAATCCATGCCTCGGTCTTTCTGCAGAAGATCCCCGTTCAATTCAGGGTCAGGCCTTCATCTTTTTCTCATTTCCTTCCGACGTCGGAGCTTAGCGAGTGGATTCGACTTAAGAGGGATGCTATTAAACCTGGCACACCACTTTCGCTGTTTCAGATGCCCTAAAACCGTGCATTGGCACGAGACCAGAAAATGTAGGGTTCATCAACGTTGGAAATTGGAGTTGAAGTTGAAGTTGAAAATGACCGCGGAAGGTGATCTTAAGCTGATTAATTCCCAGCCAATTCATTGGCAAGTGTACTACTATATCGACCTAGTAGCTTTTCGATTCCACCGCTCGCGAGTCCTTCAAGAGAACATAACTTGCGAGTGATTTCTCGACTATTGATGCCGTCCCAGCGCCCTAGAAATTTCTCCTTGATCGTCAACAATTCATTCACTGATTTCTGCCGCGGATCAAAACTTGAGCAACTCTCTGCGGAGCTCGGAATAAGAGATGAGTAGTTTGATTTTTTAATTCAACAGGCTGCCACGTGACCCATACGCGTCTGAAGTAAGTGCATGCATGCACAAACAGAGCGGGCGCCACGGGGTATTTCAGCTAAACACAACCAGGAATTTGAAAAGATTCACCCAGCTACAAACCGGTGCAGAGCAGTGATTTCCGGTTGAACACAGTAATTAGCCGAAATTTAATCGCCTGACATATCTGTCAGGATGCTGATGCAGTGTTTTTCTTGTTCTGGGCCACTGACAATTCAACGCACCACGCGGCCTGTAAAACACACGGGTAACAGCAACAGTGAGGTGGAATGATGAGATAGGTTCGAAATACTTGTACACTTTACATTTTACATCCGTCTGCCATGCATCATGCCGGAATCGCTGCCTGATAAGCTGCTCCCAACTTGCACTTCTTCTGTCAATGACCTGGCCAACTGAGATACCCTCCAATGCCTCGACGAGCCCCGCCCCGAATAATAGGTCGGGGTACCCACAGGTAGCCTCCGGCATCTGTCATACCTGTGCTCCCGGCCTCTGCTCCGCTCCTTGGACGTCGCTCCCTGAATCAAAATAAGCATGCGTGCCTGCGGATCTGCTGCCGGATACCCACCCGAGCCCCCACTCGACACCACCCGCCCCCGCGTCTCCAGCAGCCCGCCGGGGCCGCTGAAGTCCACGTGCGAGGAGAACATGCCCGTGATGTCCGTCCCCGTCCATGCCATGCTCTGCGTGCGGTCGGGTATCCCAGAAAGCGCCGGATCGCGCAGGTTCAGCATCAGGCGGGAGATCATGATCGCTGCGAGGCTGCGTAGCTGTCAGGGACGGGGTGGCGGACACCTATCATCGGAGTAATAGACGAGACGCACATGTTGGCGAAGGTGGTCACCAACCCGCGGGTGTATGGCTAGCAGGATTAGGCATGTAGGACCGTCGGCAGAGGTAGAGACCTACTTCACCGAACTGCACACAGCGTCAGCAAGGCAACTTTGATGTATTTCACCAATACGCGTACTAGGAAGGTCAGGATATTCGATAAGCTGGTCGCAAGGATCACACTGGACAAGCAATCGATTAGGGCGGAAAAACTACCGTCAGAAGGATCTTGCCCAAAATATATGGAACCTAACCACGGTATTTAGCATGCGTTTATGAATATTCGAGACGGACTCACCGTCTCTAATCAGCACACCCAAAAGAGTCAAGCCATTCGAATTGTGCCGGCTCAATGCGCGGTAAAGCGTGAGGACGAAAATCACCGAGTCAAAGGTCGCCAAGCCGGCCCAAGCCCCGGCGAGGCTAACGCCCCTGGCAAGCAAGGTCAGCCGCGGACCTAATATGCACCGCACGACGTACTTTTCACGCGAAATCGCGTAGGTGCAGCCGAAATACAGAGGAAGGTCCATTCCATCGTCCTCGGGCTTGCCCGAAATGACCGCCCACTGTGAGGGATAGTTGATAGGATTCTCGCGAGAGTATCGGTTTGGACTCACGACCCCGACCGCGACGGTTCCAGCACCGACGACCAACAGGAACGCAAGGATGCGATTATTGCGCCCATATAATGCGTATGTGCGCAATATGAGCATCGCTATTTGTTTTAGCGCGATTCTCGACAAACGCGACCAGACTCACCGCCAACAAGGAATTGATTCGCGAGGATAAAATATTGGTGGTATGTCTCCACAGAGGAGCATCTAAATCGCAGTCAGGGCTTCTCCATACGCACGCAGTGAGATGGAACAACTGACGTCTAACGGGGGTAAGATCCCTCAGCTTGGTAACAGGGGGCTGTTTGCTTACGAGACTTTTAGCAGTCGAGCTAGGCGTGGTCCAAAAATTCTGGAAAACGACAAGGATATTCCCGAGCAGAGCCAAATAACGGTTGGCGTAGAAGAGCAGGTTTGCCGCTTGGAACTTGACGGTCCAATACCGTGAAACTTCCCAGTCGAGGGTCAGGAAGTACTCATAAAAGAGCAGGGCTGCGGAAATCATCAACGCGGTCAAAGAGAAAACGAGAGGCACACACTGAATGTGACGAGGTTCAAATAGTAATTGGCGTTCCTGAGGGATGGTTAGGTTCAGCTTTGTATGCAGCGGAGTGGACAAACAGTTGTTCTTGGATTTCCATTGCGGTTTTGTCGGGGAACGCCGGTACAAGGTATAGGGTGGGTGGGTGGCCGCCGTTGGCCAAGGGGAGAGGAGAGCTGTGGCTGAGGGCGGTTATGCGTATCTATAATCCATAATAGAAGCTGTCAGCGCTCCTCCGTAACCGGGCGCAATTGAACATGATCGTCCGGAATCTTCAATCTGCGCAGACGGTGGCATCAGACTTTTGACATTCTCATTGTGGTGTTGTACAGCACTAAACAACACCAAACAACACCAAAAAAACACGTGAAATATTCCAACTCGCAAGACCGACAACATCCGCGAAAATTCTCACAACACCTCGCTCAGATTGTTTTTTCTCAGTGCACTCAGCTTTTTTGTGCATTCCCCGAGGGTTTTTTTTGGCGGGCAATTTTCAGTCCAGGTCACTATGTTGAGGCCTCCTATAGTCACAGGGTGTGTCTACTAGTGTAGACAGAGGGGTTGCCACAGATGTTTGTCTACCCAATGGGTACATGTGACTACATTGTGTAGACCCACCTGGCCTACATGTGTCTACCTATGGCTATGCTTGCAACCTGTGTCTACCTTGGGTAGCCACATGTAGTCTCAAGGTATACATATGTAGACATACATATACTAGCCCCAATTTGGCCGTAATCCACCGCGAATCCAAAATCCACCCACGCCTTTGGGTGCCATGTGTCTACCGGACGTAGCCGAAAGTAGCCGAACGTAGGCGAACGCAGACTGTGGCCACGTCATGTAGTCTAATGTAGCAGAACATAGTCGCAGGGTTCATCGATCCATCGTACCCAAGGTGCGTCTACAGGGATCGACACATGTAGTCTCATGTAGTCACAGGTAGCAGAACGTAGGCAAACCTGTGACTATGGGGGCCTCAACACAGTGAGGTGTTGTCGTGTTTTCAGCAACGCAGAAACACCGAAAAACGGATAATTATAATGAGAAACCCGGTTTCATGCGAAAACCCTCCCGCTTTAGGAAATTTCGCAGAAACCCTGGCCAAGTCTAACGAGAAGCCTTCCTCGGCAATCAAGCCATCAGCTGAGTTTCAACTGTGTTTAGCAGCGTTAAATGTTGAACATTTGAAGTTCAACTTTGAGCCGTGGCCAAAGGCAGTCAACGGAATTTTGTTCGTCCCACCCTGCACCCCGGCCGGTCTTTGTCTCTCTCTCTTGATTCCAGTCCACTATGGTTCTGATCCAGCCAAAAATGGCGCGGACTCGGGCGTTTTCGGACGCTCAGTTCAGGCCACGTGTGGACGCTTGCTAGTGCCGCAAATGTCGGAATTGATTTCGATTTCTTTCAGACTATATAAAATGTTGCGCTCAGTATAGGACAAGGTTATCGAGTAGCAGTTCCAAAGCAGTTCAATAAGCTTTCGATTCATAGAATGAGCTGGAACCTGAATTGTGCCCAGAAAGTTGATAATATTTTACAATAGCCTATCAGCATCTTCTGGGACATATACCGACTTTGCAGAAATGAACTTGCCAGTGGACAAAGGTGATGGCTCGGCATGCTCTTGGCATCTCCGGCACTGTAGCCGAGATCACCGAGAGGTTCCCGGAAACCCGGTTTCTAAATAATGTCATCGGAAACCGTTTACAGTCGAAGCTGTCTCAACCCATAGCTGTCGTAACCCATAATCTTCAATACCCATAGGTTTTTGGCTGGTTTTTGGCGCTTTTCTAGCAGGGATACCCCATAAATCTGCGGTAACCCATAGCCTGGGACATCCACCGACCCCCATGGGTTACAGCCGTTTTGTGAATAATATACGGGTTTCGTAAATCGTTGATGCTCGATTTGTGCTTATCTCTGTTTATGAAAGTGTCATTGGCTAGAGCGGCTCCACACTGCCGTAGGCTGCCGTACACTGTGTTCCTGCTCGCATTACAGTGCAACTCACAGGCCATTCAGCATGGATGGCCGACTCGTCGTCTTCAATCTTGTCAGAATGTGCATAGTTGTGGTCCTGCGAAGTCCAGCGAGGTTTCACAAAAGACCAACACCATTCGGCAGTGGCTCGGAGTGTGGAGCCGAGGACGCAACAGCAAACAGACATAAACTAAAATCGAGCATCAATGATTTACGAAACCCGTATATTATTCACAAAACAGCTGTAAGACAGCTTCGACTGTACCCCCAAAAAACACTGAAACACGATAATCAAAATGTCAAAAGTCTGATGGGGAGTGTTGAAGTCACGCCGGGTCGCGCCACGGGTGGATTTCCTTAGTACGCAGAGTTACCAATGCAATGCGAGGAATAGTCGCAGGTGAGCCCGATATGTCAGGCAACTCCACCGCCGCAGAAAGAGATGTCTATCGGCACCAGGTTTGCTCGTCGCAATACCCTTTAAGCGCGGAACGGGTATTATTAGCCGTCCCGGGGGCCGTCCAGAAAGAGGGAAATATGGGTTCTAGACCCGGCATATGTGGTTCCGGCGGCGGTGCATTCAAAGGTCACAGATATGATCGGAGGCGGAGACTCGGAATCGTCTCGGAGCACAGTGGAAGACGAGGGGACAGCAAGAGCTCAGCCAGGGGTCAGGCCATCCTCTACTTTCTTTTATTTCCCCGTTTCAGGCTTTGCGTAGCCATTCAACCTGGAAGTGATATGACAGAGAAACAGCTTGATGGCACAACAGCTAGTGCTTCTACTCCCACTGGCGGCCATATACACAATGTTCTGCAGAAGATCCTGTTTGATTCGGGGTCAAGCTATCCTTTTCCTTTTTTCATTTCCCGTTGGCAGCTTTGCGAAGGGACTCAAACTGGAAGTGTTCCCTGTGGGGAACGGCCTGATAGCACAACAGCTAGTGTCTCTGCTATAAGTTGCAATTGCCCGTCTAATATGTATGCAGAAGATCCCGTTCGACTCGGGGTCAGGCATCCTATTTTTTCCTATTTCATTTCCACATCGGATGCTTTGCGAAGGGACTCACCTGGAAGTGATCTGTGGTTTAATAGCACAATGGTTAGTGCTCTGCTACTATCATTGGTGGCCATACATACATAACCTTCTGCAGAAGACCCTGTTCGATTCGGAGTCAGACTTTCATCTTTTTTCCTATTCGACC
>JARKIE010000912.1:0-20340 GCA_029378255.1 Mycena rosella
TTGGGTTGCCCAGTCTCGCAAGGCAGCGTTGCCCGTGGGATCCCGGAGAATGTCAAAGTCGGATAGGAAGGCATATTCCACGACCTCGGCCCAGGTCAGTTTCCGGTGTTTTGGTGTAAGTGAGCCAGCAGCGAGGTTGTAGCGGCAAGGGCTGCCCGGATTGTCTTGGATCGTACTTGAAGGGCCTTGGCAATATGCTTCCGAAGCTTGTATCCTGCACACAGCTCAGATCTGCTGAAGAAATATAACCAAAAGGCACTCACCTGTCTGGGACATGTTCATTTTGGTCAGCTCAAACAGCCTCTTCAACACCAGCTCTTCCAGCTTGTTGACGCACAGCCGGTACCGTCTAGTCACCACCAGCAACCCTGCAGTGTTCCATTCAGGCCCATCTGCGTCCATCGAGCCTCAACCTGAAGTGTCTCCTCCATCTCCTGGACCGCATTGTGCACCTTGTCATAGTTTTCTCGCGCGTGTCTCTTGGCTATCCCGTTTGCTTTGGAGCCCTCCCCAAAGACCTCGTCAAATGTCTTCCTGCGTGTGGAAATGGTGGATGGTGACGTGGAAGTAGATGTGAGCGCCGTGGAAATGGTGGATGGGTGGAGGTGAAATTGTCAGAGTGGAAATGGTGGAAATAGAAGCAAGAATAATCAGTACTTGAAGGAATCCATCTGAATCACTCACTTTCGTGCCTCCAGATTCACCAGGCGCTGGTAATAGTCCATTTGCTGGGTCTCCGACTCGGCTCCTTGGAAAGGCCCCGGAGATAGGTCTTCTCCTCCTCCAGCCGCCTCACAAACTCATCCTTCCCACTGATGCCTGCCTGAGCCATCGCAAATTGGAGCGATTCTCAGTCTCCAGAATGGCCAGTGATTGCGATAGTTTTTGACCAGAAATGTGCCTGGGTGGGTGACTCAGCACAATGCAAAAGAAAAGGAACACAAATTGCTGACTCAAATTGGTGTAGTCTCAAAGGTGTCCACATGGGCAGCGTAGGTTTGATAGCCTGCTTCCGGTGATATACGCTGGCATAGGGCAGATCCGGGCCAGCGCATTTGAGCGGGAAAGTACCTTTCACACCCTTCAAGATCCTCGATCCAAGCCCCAAGACGTAGGTGCGAGATATCGAGCTGGCACATCCGATTGTGGGCATGGCCATGGAAGGAGCCAACCAACATCCGGAAGTTGAGCCTTTTGGCCTTTGGTCCCAGTGGCGAGTTCTTGATGGTGGTACCGAATCCGCAGCCATATTGTAGCCCAAGCCAGTGTCCTCGCCAAAGGCGTCCATCAGGGTGTCGGCAATTGCCAGACCGTACTTGGCCCTATAAAACAACAAGTCAGTGTCATTTCCACTGTTCATGGATTCCACGGTTTCCACCACTCACATTCACCACTCTCACCATGTCAGCAATGAGAAGGACGAAGCCATGGCGGCAAAGAGACAGGAATATGCCTGTCTCGTCGAAGATGCCCCACATGCTCTGTGATCTCCTCTGACATATTCTTCCACCGCTCTTGACACAGGTTGTCCTCCTCTGGATCATTGCTCCTCTGCAATAGATGAGAATCAAAATGCAAATGCATTGATTGCAAGGAACACACCGGAACCTGCACCTGCTGAGCCAGCACCTCCTTTGACCACTTATTGACCCTCTCCGTGTCAAGTAATAGTCCCCACCAGCGTTGGCAGCCCGAGGATCGGGCCTCTCCGTTCCGCCTCTCTTAGCAACACCGTTCTCGTCGAAAGCCCCCTGCTCTTTTCTCAGAACCCGCTTCAGGGAATCGTTCCCATCGCAGGTTGCCAGCATCTCAAATATCAGCTTGTCTCCCCTTCAAGCTTGTAGGTGCATGCGGGCAGCAGTTCTTCACCCGCCAGTCTGGCACATCACGTCCCAGAGCCTTCTTCACCCGTGCATCCACGTTCTGGAGGATCTCAAGGTACAGATCAAAGCAGATTGTGAACTGCTGCACTTGGTAGGGCTTGAATGCCCGAGCTTGGACATCGGACAGTGTCTTGACCCAGCTTTGGACACTGAGGTTGGGGCAGCGTAAGCGCACAACACGGTAAAGCTGAGGACCCTTGCTGCAATTGCAAGTGTCGGCTTCCAGGGCACAGGGAATCAAGCCCTGCCAAGGAGGCAGGACGTGATAAATTCATCCACTGAACCATCAGTAATCCACTGTATAGGTACCTGACCAGAAAATGTGCTCAGATATGGAACAGCAAAACAGAAGAGACAGTGGGACGCACCAAAGACATTGATCACCTAACCCTGTATTCCTTTTCTACGTCCTCCGGATCAACCACTGGCTCTGGCGCTCCTTCCATCCCAAACGCTCCCTGGTCGCCTCCCACTTCATATAGGCATGGTCATGGCGCACATTTGGCCGCGGAATCCAAAACACATCTATCGACTGTGTCCCAATGTTTACGCGTATCCTGACGCCTCCTGAAAGATCTGGTCAATAAAATACAGGTTATGCATGCTATACGCACTGCTGCTTCTTTCCATTCAGCTCCTGGTTCAGGTCGTCTTGAAGATGTCCAGTTCACCACCGGCATGGCTGATCTCAATGCGGACATTGCCGTCCAGCACATCGTTGTAAGTGAACACATCTTGAGGCTCATTGTCGGAGCTGTCCATTGAATCGTCGGCAATATCGCGCATCTTCTCCAACTTCCGGCGACGGTCAGAATCCAGCCCAGCGGTAGGTCCAGAGATCTTGTGTGCTGGATGAGGCCAGCTCTTCACGTTTCCTCGGCATAAAACGCGCAGCTCAGATCGGAACACTGCCATCGGCTTGAACCACACCAACGGCACTCGTACACTGTGGCTTCCTCGAGGCTTCTTGATGTGAGCGGGACGGGCAGCAGCAGGCATGGCGGTGAGAGGAGAAAGAATCAACAGAGTGTGATCGCTGCTGTAAGAGGTTGGTTGATTCCACCAAGTCCATCTGTGGAAACCATGGAATCTTAGTGGTGGAAATGGGGAGGACATGTAAAAGCCGACGTAAAAGAAGGATTTGAGTGCCACGACCCCTTGCTCTCTCCGCACCAGTCTCGACGCCTTAAGCCGCTACGCGCCTCAATTAAGCTCCTAGGTAAGCTTCAGGCCAGAGTCTCTTCTTCTATCCACCATTTCCACCTGTTGGCCCGATCTGGATACATAATGGGGTTAGGGTTCGTTGATTGCCACTCTTGCTCATTCTTTTCATCTCAGCCTTCACGGACGTTCCCGCGATGAGGACGCCCTGAATTTCCGTTCAGTATGTCACACGTCCCTGTCCACCCTCTGTGAAGCTGATCAATCTGTGAGCCAGACCAGATCTGGCCGGCCGTTTTCTCCCTGGATCGACCCCGTCACCACCACTTCCACCTTCTCCATTGCTGATGCCGTTGCCGCTGCGCGGTCCACGGCCCTCAAGATGAAGACCTTGCAGAGCTCGATAGCGGCCCAGCCGTGTCCCTCCTTGTGCACTCCCCTTGGCCGTTGGAGCCCGATCCGTCGCCACACCTCCCCCACACAAACCCCACGCCGCCACCCAAGCAGACACTTCAGAACAAGGACGCCATTCGAGCTTGCCAAAGCCAGGACAGATGTCCTCTTCGTAGCCCTCCTCGACACCCCACCACTACACTTCAAAAGCTCCCAGCATCGCCGCAAGTTCCACCTTCGCAAAGTCCGGATTGCCTCGACGGGCTGGGTCGGTCTTAGAGACGATGGCGTGTCCCCAGAGGAGTGCAGCCCATGCGCAGGAGCGGGTTATTCACCAACGCACCTCCTCCGGATTTCTTTGGGCCAGCAGCAATCTTCCATGGTTTCCACCTGGTGGAATATGTGGCTAGGTGCGCACAGCCCTCATTGCATTCATATACTGACCCTCCCTCATAGCGGGAGTCGACCAATCATCGACCGGATCGGCACTGTCTGCGGTGTGTTTGGAGACCGCCCCCCCGAAGCTGACTTCATGGAGCGAGTCCATGACCCCGCCGTTGAAGCGATGGAGGAAGCGAGGGGCACTGCTCCATCTCTGAAGAGCGCCAGCGCCACCGTCGTGGGAACTGGGCCAATCTCAGCGGCGACTCCATGGGAGGCGGGCAGGTCCGCCTGGGGCCCTTGTTAACGGCGTGGTCAACACGGCGGTCCTTGTCACCTTACTCCGCAACCTTGTGTTCATTACATATGCAGGCTTTGCGACAGGTGTGTGGGCTGCTGGTTCCTCTCGTTTCCCTCTGACAGCAACCCGAGGTCTCTTGGCAACATGGGCGCCAACCTATTTGACTTCTATGTAGATTATATGAAGCTTTTCTACACCACACCCAATCTTCATCGCCCCTTCCTCAACGGCATCTGGTGTGCCGTCACCTTCAATCTCGGACCATGACCTGCGCCTTGGCACCGCGACTTCGCCAACCTCGCTTTTGGGTGGTGCGCCATTACTGCGCTCGGAAACCTCAAACTACAAGAAGGGCGGGCACTCATTCTGTAGGACTGCAAGTTGATCATCAAATTTCCTCCTGGAACCACCATCCTCATACCCAGCGCCGCCATCTTCCACTCGAACATCCCATCGTGGATGGCGACGCTGGTACTCCCTTCATGCAGTACACCGCCAGGGGGATCTTCTGCTGGATTGAGCATGGATTCCAATCGGAGGAGGCGTATTTGGCGACACTCACCAAGAAGGAGCAGGAGGAGGAGATTGCCCTGGGCAGCAGAGGGCAACGGAGGGCGTTGGTCTACTCTCCACGCTCGCTGAGCTTGAGGCGATGAAGTAGTGCATGCCTTCATCCATATGTAGTGCTTTTTTGTAGGCATTTTCCACAAATTCCACGCGTTTCTTCTTCAATGTGGCCTAAAATGAAATAAGATTCCACCATTTCCACGTGGAACACCATGGATTCCACAATTTCCACCTGTCTAACTTGGTGAAAATCTAGGCCAAAATGTGTGATTGCAACATCTTTCACCATGATCGTGAACATCTTTCACTGATGGCCCCCAAATAATCTCATCCTTCTACAACCAATCCCCGAAAAAATATTCTGAAGAGGCAGATTTGCTTTCAGACCTGAATGTATCCCAGATGAAAGTTTGTATTTTTGACGATTTTACACAGTATACTTTTGGTCGGAACACCAATCGGACCTGATTGACTCTTATTTGTCTATACACATCTTAGTTCTTGACCACCACCACAACATAACTTCAGCTTGCTCAACAGATTATGGAAGAACCTGAAAGGTATTGACCTCCTCTGCCCTCCCGCTGTCTTTGCACTTGTTCAATGGTTCTATTAGTCCTGCAGAACCCAAAAAAGGTGCTCAAAAGCATCCTCTTCCATCTAGAAGTGCAGGCGCTAGACGTCTGGCCTGCACCGAATATCGTGACAAAGTGAGTTATATACACCTTGTCCCTTCCCCTCATTTTCATCCCCACCAGGAATAAGGACGTGCTCGCTAAGAAAGCCCGAATCCGCATGGCAAAGTTATTTTTCCCTAATTACTATCAAGCCTTGCATTATACTAACACCCGTGTGCTCTAGACACCAAAGCAAGATTAAGGAAGACTCCCAGGCATATCAAGAGCATTTGGAGGACACACGTAGGATGAAGGCTTCATATCGAGCCAAGTAAGTCCTGTGTAATCATCCAAATGTTATGTATTGAACCCTATATACCCATAGGAAAGGTGAATACCTACACTGGAAGCAGCACGTCCATCGCATGGAAGCCAAGGACCAATGTCGTCGTAAAGCAGAGCAGACAGCGCCCAACAAGCCTCGGGATTACGAAGTGGACTGGGAAGTCTATAAACAAAAGAAGCAGGAGGATCTGGAACGCAGGGTTGTGGATGCGCGGTTCGAGGGAGAAGCGGGGTGCACTCGGTTTGAGTTTGAAGATGGCTCTGTGAGGTACCGTTACCACTGAAGAATTATTTCCTTGTGCTACATTAGCAATGGAAATGGTGGAAATATGAGTTTTGACACGGGCATTTGCGTGGAAATGATGGAAACAGATCTCGTGATGTTGACCTTGGCATATTTCTTTGCTTTATACCATGAATCTCACTCCGTACTACTGCGTCCCTCTGTTCCACAATGATCCCGACCTCCCTGCGCATTCGACACAGGTGTTCTATCTCGTGACAAGTCCTCAGGCCAAGGCGCCCGGGCCCGGTGTGTACCCCTCCTGGTGTGTGATACACCAAGTCCCTTTTTTTTGCTTCCTCACTTGGCGATTAGGAGCAGCGCCCAGAGAGTGGCTGAGGGCGTCCCCCATGGTGGGGGCGTCCGCTTCTACTCCTATAATGTGTGCCTCCCCGGATGGCATGCAGGCTGTGACGCTGGCGAGCATGACCACCCGACCAACCCCGAAAAATCCAGGTGATCGCAGCCTCCGCCCCCCTCGCCTGGACCACGCTCCACCCAAGGACGACCCGAGCTGGCAACCCCCACTAAATCGCTGTCGATCAGTTGGACCCCCACCACACCGGCTGCTGTGCAAAGCCCTGCACCATCCACGCCAACCGCCTTGGCTACTCCCCTGAGTCCTGCACCGGCTCTTCACACCCCTACCCTCCACCTGCAGCCCCACCCTCGGACCCATTCGAAGCCCGGCTAGAGGCCGTGCATGCGCTGCACTACACCGTCCGTGGAAGCAGTGTCATGCATAGCGCCCTAAACCCTGCACTGGCAGAGTACAGCAATCTGTATTCATCTACGGGCGACGCCACCCTCTTTACTACCAACGCCCGCCACGCCGCCCATGTCCCGCTGGCCACAGCATCTCCCTGGCCAAAGGGTTTGCAGCTGCAGAGTGTGCGCTGCCCAAGTGGAGGCTTTGGGCCCAACCCCTGACCGCTACAAAACCACGTCGTCGAGGTATGACCTTACTCAGCAGTTGCGTGCTAGCCTGTGTCAGCTCGCCGCCTTGGAGGAGGAGGATGCAAAGGACGAGGATGCGCGGTTGTGGGGATCCTTCAAGGACGGCATGTTCATTGAGGAGTAAGGCACATGTTTTTTTTTTGCTATTGTATTTCACGGGTGTCCTTCCCTCTTTGTATATACTATAACATAAATTGTGGAAAATGCAGAAATGCTCTCCAAGGTGTCCAAGTGGAAATTGTGGAAATGAGAGAAAGATGTGGAAATGGTGGATAATGACGACTGATCAGGTCACGTTTCTTATCAACAAGCCATCTTTTTCCACAACTACCACAAATCCCACAATTTCCACAACCCGCAACACCAAGCCTAAAAACCCCCAAGGTAAGTCAATAGCGCATCTCTTTGCAAGGAAGGCTCACCGCAGGGGCCAGTTGAATGTCTAACTCAACCGCCACATGATCAGCGCACTATAACGCCTGCACAGCTGCCAAGGACGGCAAAGACTCCCCCTCCACTAAATCGGCTCAGTCAGCACCTGCCTCCCCAGATGGCCTGTGGCGGTCTCTTCGAAACAAGTCCGTAGATGGTCCCCCACAGTCCCACTTGCATCGCCAGTCGGACGTGGCCCACCAACACTCTTCTCGTGCAAAGTCTGCAGAGACTTCTTCTCAATCCAGGCCACGTCGCAAGTCGGATGTGGCCAGTGGCGTAACTTCGCCCTCCAAGTTGCAGGACAACTTGGAAGGGGAGGGTACGCTCGCGCCAAACCTGAGCAACACGATCAAGCGTGGCCCGCCTCAAGGGGCCAAAAAACGTGTCTTTCCGCGTATGATTCCAATGGCCCCACAGCCTGACCCCTCTACCCGACTTCCCCTCAACAATGAAGATGACGAGGAGAAGGGCCAGGAGGATGACGATGATGACAAGGACGACAGCGACTCACTGTCCGTTGAGAGGGATCGCGAGAATGAGGAGGAGGAGGACGATGATGATGAGGCACCCCCTATCGAGGTCCTGCCAAACCCATTGCCTTCACCACCGCCGGAGAACGACGACCCCGAGCTTGACCACAAAACACCCTCTCCCATCTGATCCTGCTCCCCCTTGGCCGATTCCTCTGCGCTGCGCCCTCAGCCTCCTACTTTGTTTGGGCCCCCAACAGCATTTTGGGGGGCATGCTGAACACCCCGCCTGTTAATCCTCCGTGTGACGACCCTCCATGCGATGCCCCATGTGACAACCCTCCCCACGACGCCCCGCCTGTCGACCCTCCGCGCAACGACCCTCCATGCAACGACCCTCCGCACGACAAACCTCCCCACGACGCCCCGCATGTTGACCCTCCGTGCAACGACCCTCCGCGCAACGACCCTCCCCACGACGCCCCACCTGTCGACTCTCCGCACAACGGCCCTCCCCACAACACCCCGCCTGTCAACCCTCTGCGTGACGACCGTCCACGCGACGATCCTCCCCACAACGACCCTCCCCACGACGCCCCGCCTGTCGACCCTCCGCACGACGGCCCTCCCTGCAATGACCCTCCACGCCCTGCCCTGCCTGTCGACCGTCTGTGCGACGATCCTCCACATACCGCCCCACCTGTCGACCGTCCATGCGACAATCCTCTGCGTGATGCCCCGCTCAATGACTCACCACACGACACCGCGCCCATCAATTCTCCATGTGATGACTCTCTGCAGGATGCTACCTCTGACGACGAGGATGACTTGCTCAATGGGTTCGACAGGCTGGACAGGCTGGACGGGCTGGACAATGTGCTGGATGGGTTGCTATCCTTCAAAGATGAGGAGGAGGAGGAGGAGGAGGAGGAGGAGGGGAGAACGACGCCCAGGACGGGGAGAACACCCCCATTGATCCCACCGGCGCTCGAGACCTGGGCACTTATGCCTCTCGTCATCCTGACAAGCCGGGCAGCCGGCTTCCAAGCCGAAGGACAAGGGGAAGAAGTCCACTGCCGAGAAGGCCACCTCAGCGCTCATGCAGGAGCAGCTGAAGGCTCGGCACAAGGGCTAAGGAGGCCGTCCAACGCCTCCATGACCAGGTCAAGGAGCAGGCGGACGAGCTGGCGGACACCTTCAAGCTCAGCAAAGCGGAGGTGCCCGCATCATCATGTCCACCACCAAGATGAAGAAGCCAAAGGCCTACCACAAGTTCAATGCCAAGGTCTGGCGATGCTGCCAGCAGCACAACGAGGGTGAGTGTCGGGTTTGCTGAAAGGCCCAGATATTTACATTCTATCAGGGAAGCCGAAGGGCGAGCGGATCGACATGATCCAAGGACGGGCCATGGTCCGCGATGAACCCGAGGGGACCTGGTCCCAGGAGGAGCTTGACCAGCTCAAGATCGACTGGATAACGGCCCAGGCGTTGAAGAAGACGGGCACGCACAAGACTAACGCCAAGGCCGCAAAGGACGGACAGTCACCGGGGATCGAATTTTTGAGGAGGTGCGTGGAAATTGTGGAAGGTCGTGGAAATGATGGAAACTGACCAATCAATATCTTAGCTCCTGCTTCTTGAGCGGCATACCGGGGCACGTGGCTTCTGTGTCATTGCCGGAGCGCACGAGAACGATACCATCCGAAGCACGGTTGTCGGCTCGATCGAGTCTATCAATTTTCTCCCCGACGTCCTCCGGATGGATGCCGCCTCCTTGCCAACAAGTTCAGCGGCTGGGCACGCTTTGACATGACACGAGGAGGCGAAGCTTGTAAAGGGGCCGGGGAAGAAGAATTTTGTTACCACCACGCTCCGCAAGAAACTGAGTAAGTGTTCTTTCCTTTTTGAAAATTTTGTTTCTTAATATTGTACAGGGGAAATAACGGGGAAGCCCACCCTCAGCGTCGAGTATGTCCGGTACGACGAGATCATGCGCGCCAAGGAGGGTGCTGAGCTGGTGGGCTGGCCGACATGCCCATGATGGCGCCCTTGAAGATGAGTGTTGGGGGCTCTGCCGCCATTGACACCCTCTACGAGCGCCTGAAGGCTGGCACCTGCTACTGGAGGAGGGTCAACCCGAGGTCCGCAACGAGCTTCTCGCCAAGTATGCTGGCAACGTGAAGAAGCAGATGAAGAAGCGGAAGTCGACGAAGGGGAAGGGGAAGGAGCGGAGGACAAGAGTGACGCGGAGGAGACGGAGGAGGAGGATGAGGCACCGCCGCCCAAGAAGAAGAAGAAGGCAAGGGCAGCACGGGACGACAGCGACGAGGAGGAGGCGCCGCCAACAAAAAAGGGCAAGGCAAAGGAGAGGAAGGCGCCTGCAGTTGAGGGAGGAGGGAGGAGGAGATCCCTAGGCGCAAGAGGAAGAAGGCGGTGGCGGAGGCTGAGGAGGAGGAGGGGGACGCACCCCCGAAGAAGAAGGCGAAAAAAAGGGCGGCGCAGGTGGAGGAAGCGGTGGAAACGGTGGAGAAGGTGAAGAAGAAGGGGAAGGGGAAGGCAGCCGACAAGGGGAAGGGGAAGAAGAGGCAGAGGGACGTCGAGGAAGTCGCTGCTCCCAAGAGGTCAGCACTGAAGCACCGCCGCCAGGCCCCTCCTGGACGCAGTGTGTCCATAGTCCTCAGCGACGCGGACAAGAGTGATGACGACAACGCCCGTGCAGACCCCACAAACTGCCCCTCAACCTCAGCCTCTCCCTCGCCGCTGCTGCGTCCGCTTCCAAGTCCGCTTCCGACGTGCGCTGGGACAAGATCCGGGTTTCTGACGACGTCATCAGGCTCTCGCAGGAGGCCGCTGAGAAGATGAAGGCGATGGTCGCCGCTGGCCGCAAGGATGGCAGCATCCGCCCCGCCAACCCCAAAGCCCCACCCAAGCCCAAGAACCTCAAGGAGATCGAGGAGAGGACTACGAGGGCAGCTCTGGTTTGGGGTAGCCGCTCATCTGGCTGGCTTCTTCATGTGCTCCTTCATCCGTCGGGCCCGTTTTGTTATTTTTGACACGCGCAAACACTTTACACACTCTGCCATTGTATTTATTCTCCAATATATGTTATTGTGCGAACTCAGTGTGTGAAATGGTGGAAGTTAGTGCTGAAGCAATGTTTTTGTTGAGTCAGGCAATGGAAATGGTGGAAATGGAAGCAAGTCATAAAAGATTCATGGACTATGATGGAAGCGGTGGACATATAGCAGAGCCACAAATATTTACTGACCCTCGAAAAGTGATGCGTGGAAACGGTGGGAGATTAGGTGGGTCACAAACTTTTACTGACTGCGAAAAAGACTGGTGGAAATGGTGGGAGATTAGGTGGGTCACAAACTTTTACTGACTGGCAAAAAAAGACTGGTGGAAATGGTGGGAGGTTAGGTGGGTCACAAACTTTACTGACTTGCAGAAAGTGATGCGTGGAAATGGTGGGAGGTTAGGTGGGTCACAAAACTTTACTGACTTGCAGAAGTGAGCGTGGAAATGGTGGAGGTTAGTGGGTCACAAAACTTTACTGACTTGCGAAAAGTGATACGTGGAAATGGTGGAGGCTAACAGAGCCACAAAACTACACTGACCCACTGAAAATATGTTGAATGGAAACCGTGGAATTAAGGGAGTCACAAATTTACTGACTACTTTAACAATCCTTACCACCCCTTAAAAAGGCTTCAAACCCCTGTGGAAACGGTGTAAAATACCAAAATTTCCTCCGCTACACAGAGTTGCCTCTAAAACTGGTGGGAACGGTGGAAAAGGAGGGGTGGAATGTGGAGAAATGGTGGAAGGTCAGAACCGCCTCCACTTTGAGAGACTACTATGACAATCTAGTCTCTCAAAGTGGAGGCGGTATTTGGTATTATCAGGTGGAATGCTGCTGACCTCGAGCTCCGTGGGCATCTGATTTCGAAGTGTCATCGGATCTCTTACTGTGGATGATAGATCCTGTTTAGCTGCTTCTTCTGGATTTCCACCACTGGTGGCTTTTATACGACTAGCAACTTTTTTACATTCTTGCCTTGTCACCTATGGAAATGTCCGAAATATTCATGCTACGCACCCTGCTGTCTGGGGCCATTGTCCTTGTCCTGCGCTCTGCGCGCCGCCAGCAAGGATTACCACCAGGTGAGGACATGTTCGTGCCGACCTTTCGCTCCGTTAATTGACACGCCGACAGTCCCACTGCTAACGCGCACATGCTCAGGGACAAAGAGGCCTAATTTCAAGGTGCAATCTCTACTAAACAGATGTATTCTCATGTTAACCAGCATAGGCTTGCTGAATGGGCACACCATTACGGCGATATCCACTCGGTATGTCTTAACACCTCGAATTCAAGTCGTTAATTCTGATTTTCTTGCCCAGCTCAAGATTGGCTCGGGGACAATGATTGTACTCTCGAGCGCCACTGCTGGGTGGCGGGTAGTCCCTGCCTGGAAATTATATTGGCTCTGCGACTTCGGCAGCGAGTTTAATCTCGCATTTTCAGATGACTGTGCGTCCTTTGCTTTGTACTCTAGTTTGAGACCGCCAGCCAATATCCCCCGGAAGCTCCGGGCTCCGCTGGGTCTTCGCCCGCTTCTTCTGGGCCCAGAATTCACTCAAATATGTGGCTGCACAGGCCGGGAGAGCACCGTCCTTCTCCATGATTTGATAGCACAACCAAAGGTACTGTGGCAGCAGAAATGGATTGAACAGGCTTGTTTGGGCCTGTGTAGCTCCCAACTGACTTCGACTGACCTATATATCGGAAATATGGACCATTTGGAAGTTGTAGGACAAATCAGTGCATTGCCATATATGGTAACTCCTGCAAAAATGGTTTTCCAAGTTTTTTTTAGGGGGCATTTTCTGAGACTTGGTCTGAGTGAAAAATGACCTAGGTAGGCTAAAAGTGCTTAAAAAGAGCAACATATCCATATTTTGTTTGCACTTAATTATTGCTGATTTGAGCTCACAATGCCCGGGACAAGTCAATGAATTTGGGTGATTTTGCTCATTTTTTCGATTTTTCAGCCAAAATCCCCAACTTCAAAGGATCGTGGCAGACTCAAATCATGATGGTTCATGGCAGAAAAAATATGGGTAAGGTCCACTTTTCAATCACCTTCAGATGACACAGGTCATTTTTTACTTAGTGAAGGTCTAAAAAAAAAGTGCATTCAAAAAAAAATTGTAAAATCAATTTCGACGGACTTACCATATATGGCAATATACCAATTGCCTCGGGGAGGTCCAGATGTTCCATATTTCTGATATATAGGTCAGTCGAAGTCAGTTGGGAGCTGCATGGGCCCAAACGAGCCTGTTCAATCCACTTCTGCCTCCACTTCTGCCGCCACGGTAGGTGGATACCTCATGAACCCGGCACGATATGCACCAGACTCGATGTATTCCAGTTGCGCCGTCGGAAAGAACCATACAGCCGTTTTCAGAAAAGAATGCCCTTTGGATCAAATGCTCCACGCTCAATTTTGCTTACCTTTGTTTGACCCTGCATCCGTCTTGTGGCCCGTTCTGCTCCACCTTTGCGTCATGGAAGCGATACGCGGTGGTGTGACTCCAAACCAAGCTCCCACATATTTAGGCACTCAGGTTGAATTAAATCCCCCATTCTCACTTTCTCTCTCTCTACGATCTAAGGTAGGTGTAGGTAGGTAGGTAGGTATATTCCGGCACGGTCCCATTAAGAAACAGCCGGGGTCCATACTACATACATGGTGTCACAATGTATGCTACAGATACTCTCATTCTTCAGCCACTGGATTACCTGAGTAACCCCCCATGCCTGCCGCAACATCAAGTATGAAAAAAATAAAAATACCGGTTGGGATTTCGGGTATGATGTCTCACAAGGAAGTTTTGAATGCACAACACTACCGGGAACAAGACGGGTGGACGGTCCTCGCTCCACCACTTGCCGCTGGGGATGATCTCCCTCCTCCCTATACTCCGGAAGCAGCCTCGATGGTCCCACCCCCTCAGCTGCTCCGGCGTCAACAGCCAGTACTAGTATATCCTTTTCTTGTTTTCTGTGATTGTGGCTGAAAACCGACATAAGCTCTTCCTCTCGCCTTCAATGTTCCCATCAACAGTAACATCGTTGGTGCGGCGCCGGCTTCATGGACGACGAGCTTTGCCCGTGATGCCTCCTATTGCGGGGTGGAGCTAGGTGGAGCTGAAGGCATTACGAGATGGACACACGGTCAAACAAGGGTAAGCAAAATTGAGCGTGGAGCATTTGATCAAAAGGGTGTTCTTTTCTGAAAACGGCTGTAATCATCGGCACTCGTCCCTTTTGGGTTGTGCTATTTGTCCTTATTTGTTTTTCCTAACGTACGGTTTTGAAGGCTCATGGGGCTTCAACAACATATACTGGTGTTGGAATTAATAAGCAGCTCGGCCTTTGGGCATGATTGGTAAACATATTAGTAATACAGACAGTTCAAGTAGATACACGTAGAATATTCTAGATACATTCTGTAGTATATAAGCCTGCAGTATAATCCTGCTAGAGCATCAGTTTGCTCTAAAGCAGTCTTCTAAACATCAGTGCTATTGCAAACTATTTTACTCTCTCTTCTAATCTCGCCCTCCCCCGCTTTTATCACAACAACTGGCCCCTGCGATGGCCAGAAGAGCTTATTGAGGTGTTAAATGTCATATATCATGCACCATGGTAAATGTGATGCCCAAGACAGGTACAACAGACCGAGAAAGCAGGATCTCAGTACTACGAACACTGACCATGGTTGCCATAAAGGCGGGGTCGGATGCCGTGTGACGGCGTGTGAAAGAGATATCGGACCGCAGGGCCGATGATCGAGGCGAACATGCTGGCAGTACTGCCAAAGAGGTGGCCAGCTACACAGGAGACTGGTTCTCCGGCTTTCTCCGGCCTGAGAGCTTCATTGATGCCCCTTGGATCTGTTTGATGCCTCTGCCGGTCAACAGGATTGCTCCCGAGTCTCCAGTTGGAGTCGGGTAGGGAGGTGTGTTTATGGAATGGCTCATAAAGCATGTAAAGTGGTTCAAGTGCCATGTCTTTGCACCAAGGGACATGCCCAAGGACTGCCATCCATGTCGATGAGGGCTCGACAGACATGGGTCACAAGAACTGCAGGCAACAACTGCATGCGAAGGTGGTGAGTTTGTGGGGGTGGCTTGGTGGTGGTTAAGACCAAATAAGCCACAGACGTGACCTGTCAACAAGCACGTCTTTTATTAAAACTTTCAATGTTCACAAACAGAAACTTTAGTTTCTGATTTGTGCTCAGAGTACCGAGAATGTCGCCAAAACGCCCACATGCCTTGCCATTTGTCATTCTGCTGAGTCTTCTGCCAATATGCCGCTGCTGCACATGCACAGTATTTGCTCCCAATTTGGTTCCACTACACTACTTACATGGCTGCCAACTCTGAGAACTCAGAATGGGCCCTCTTCCCGTACAAGGGTATCCGGATCCATCAAAAAATCCACTTGGGCCGTATTTTTTATTTCGACCTCCTCAGCCAACCTACCTACCACGTAAGCATTCCCACGCACCATATATGGTAATTTCCTGCACGTGCTCAATCAGGCGAGCGCCCCGAGCGCCCGGGTCATTTGTGCCGAGATTGGTTTCAGTTCTAACCATTCCAAGGTAATGGCCCTGCCGGGCGGTGCCTGGATACCCAATGTCCCAAGCATCCAATGCTTAGCCTCACGAGGACGATTCCGACTTGAGGACAACCACATTTCATACAAGCTCTAGAATAATTGCCTTGACCAGCGACCTTCTAGGTATCCGTGTCATAAATGCTATTCTACCCTCCTGTTATATCCTGAGCCAGAGGGAGGAAGAACCCGGAGCCCGCAGGGGTCCAGTCCGGCACAAGTCCGGGAACCGGAGACCGGAACAGGACCGGAACGGGACCAGAACGGGACCGGAACGGGACCGGAGTCCAAAGATGTCGGCTATTCTCACAAGCACACAGCTCAGAAGGGTGTGCGACAGTCTGGCATCCAAGCCGAGACAAAACAGAAGGACAGATACTCCGCGGCGTATAGCCAAGCCAATAGGGGCTACTCCGAAAATGGTAATCCGGTCGGAGCCCTGCTCCCGGAAGAACTCCGGAAGCAAACAGAAGGTCCGCAGATATGATCCGGGGAAGATGGATGAGGATCGGAGGAGCGTGGGAACCGGAGGTCGAAGGTCGGAGATGGAGCGGAAGTCAAGACGGAGGATGAAGAGGACGTCCGGAGGTTTGGTGGCAACTCCGAAGTCGAGCCAAAGACAAGATGATGAAGTGGTCTCAGTGCATGAGAGGAAACATGGAAACAACGTTAATTTTACAGCTAAAGTACATGAGGATATTGAAGTGTATTTATACTAAGTCCGTTATTGTTACCTAAGTAAGGTAAATGTAACGTGACCAAAAGCATAACAATAAGCGAGAGTCCATATATGGACACAGAAGTTAGCTGAGTAAGACAGACAATAAACAAGAATTGAGAAGATCGGATAAACAGATAAATGGGAAAACACTTAGTAATATGTGATAGAGTAATAGGCCCGATGGTCGAGACCATCCGAGCCAGCTCCGAACTGGTCCGAAGGTCCGAAATCCGCAGGACAGAAGGGGAGGACAGGTGATGAAGCAATAGACGGGAAATTGCTCAGTAATCCTTCATTGCGGGAAAACCCGAGATGCGACAGAGCTCCGAAGGTCTCGGAGGACCGGAAGCGGAGTGTGACCGGAGTGTGACCGGAGTGTGACCGGGGTATCCAAGCCCAAGTGCACGGATATAACACCTCCCCTTCGTCTATATCCAACAATCTTGGTTCAAAGACATGCTCGGACGAAATACGACACCAACCCACTGTTCCCGTGCAATAAATACGTCACCGATCCACCGTGTCCCGTAACAGATATCGATCCATATGAGAATGGGTGTTGACCCAATGTTGACCCGAATCGTAGATGTCTAATCGAAACGATGCAGACAGCAAGAATGAATAGAATCCCATGCGTGAGACCGGGATCTCTTTTGAGACGTTCATCATTCGGGAGATAGCAGGCAGGACACTAGACCTCTACTTTTGTTGCTCTCTCGTTTCCCTAAACTGTATTCATAAAATGATTGGTGTTGCATGAACCGGCCATATTCCGTCCCTCATCGGTCGACGGCTGAAAACGAACTCCTGATTGTAAATATTCGGGTGAAACGGCCAACATGGGTAAGAACGGAGAAGAGACAGTGCACGTTTTCGAGGCAGTGCAGTGGCTGTGTCTCTTTTTTTACCGCGAGTGAGACTACTTTCCATATAAGACTATTTTTACTTATTAAGGCAGTAGTGTGGGTACTGTAGAACCCAGATACTAAAGTATCCAGGCATTCATCAATATCGCGAGAATATTGCATTCATGGAGAATCATTTTTATTTGAATTGGTTCACCCAAGCACACATAATTAGCCCATGTACCTTGCATCAACCACACATTTAAACCTTCACTCTACGCCTCTTTGACTCCGCAAGCTTCCCCGAGTGAAGGGAGGCTTCGCACATCCAGCCATCCGATACACTTTCAATCCAAGGCAATCCAGATGACACTAGCATGGGCACAATTAATAAAGGAACTTGGAAAGGTGGGAAACCAGACTGCAACTCGCCCATTTCATTTCACATCCCTCTAGTTTGCACCGTACCACGTCGCCAAAGGTGTTCGGATCGATTAGAGTGGCCGGGGAATTTCCTTTTTGGTATTTGTCAGGTATTGCACCTGATTTGCCAGAGGACCTCACCAAATATGAGTTGTGCGACCAATATATGATGATTGTAACAAGAGAATGCTCTCTGAGATGCCCACGAGCAAGTTAGGATATCTATAGGACACCATGTTGGGCCAATCCCAGACCACTTATTGAGAGGCCTATTTTTTTTTCCAGCCTGACGGCCCAACCTACCTACCTGCCCCCTGTGCCGGCTTGACCGGCCCGGATACCCTTGTTCCTGTAAACACACTCTTGATTGCCAATGTACCACTTTTATCTCTTACCAATATGTTTTACGCCCTGTTTGTGCTCCGCCGCTTGCCGGCCACTCAATCTCATTGAAGCGCGTACGCGTTTGATGGACACGTGATCGAATACATGTGCATCAATCCAATCTACTCAAAACCGGCCACTGAGGTTGTGTTTTGGCTTGGTTTCAGGTGGGAGGAGCATTTCAGTTGGTAGTACTATTTACATAAGGAATACGAAGGTATTCTGAATTTCTAGAAAAAAAAGTTTGCGGCACCTCTTTCGCACTTGAATTATGCAACATCGGGAATGTGATACAAGACAGCGAGATTTTAAAAATTCATTCTTGCACTTGGCTTCATTTTCGTTAAACGAAGTTGAGCCAACTGATTTGCCCGTCCAATGCAAAGTCAACCCGACCACACGTGATCTGATTCAAACATTGGTTCAAATTTGTATCAACAACTGTTTTTTCTTTACCACGCCTGTCCACAATGGCCAACTCGAATCGCAGCGTCATCTATAAGCCGGCGTGGTCTGAATGTAAGATACAGAGGGCAAAACTCGCCGAGTTGACCGCCTGCATGGGCTGGAAACAAGCACAATTCGCGAAATTCACAGTAGGAATCTCAGCATGCTTAACGCTTGAACAGCTCTCATATACCCTATATAGGCTCATGTGCGAAGCGCCGCTGTAGCGATGGACCTTGACTTGGAAGCGGGCCCCGACAGGCAGCATGCGGTCAAGTGGGCGGACTTCATGCAAAATGTGGGATGAGCTATCGAGACGATTCTCTGGAGGCTGACATACCCGTTTTCCAGTGCATAGATACATTTCCTTCCCTCACCACGGACTTTGAGGACGCCTGGCCGGTCGAGTTATACTTTACAAAGTACACGTACATCAAGTGGAGCGGAGGGTCGCGTTATGGCAAAGGGACGCGAAGCAACCAGAGCGCTCTGCATCGCTCGGAATTGAGAAACATAAGGGCAAGACAGAGAAGGAGAAGACCGCTCCGGTAAGTCCGTTTAATTCTCATCCGTAACTCACTGATTCTTTGTATACTAGGCCAACTCGAAGAAAACTTCCTTAGACCGGACGAAAATTGTACCAGGCAAGCCAATCGCATTCGCTGAAGCGTACCAGCTCGTTTTCCTTCAGGCCTGTGTCCTCGGATACTGTGCGCATTCACACCTTTCCGTCATTACCGTCCTCTTACCCTCATGGAAAGAGCCAGCGCGGGCGCATCACTACTACCGCTACCACGGCAGCGAGTTCGTCTACCTTCGCGTCCGCCGCCGAACGCGCCGCATGGCAAGCTTGCGTCTTGTGCGGCTTTCAACCCCCGGTCCCCCGCGCAAAAGGTTGCACTACTTCAATTCTTCCAGGGGCGGGAGGACCTGCGCCCTGGCTTCGACGCTGCTGGAATTGTCGCCGACTATCACTTCCGTTGCGTCCTGCGCCTCAGAGCGCAGGAACGGGATGGGTTCTTGCAGAGCCTCGCGCCCGCCAAGATCAATCCCCGAGGTTGTGATGCTTTGTGATATGTTGCAGGACCACGTTGACGGCGGGCAGATTACTGAGGCGCGAGCGAAGAAATTGGCGCCGGGTGCCGACACCCGAGCAAAGATTCCGCAGATGGAAGTTCCGCGGCCATCTCAGTCGGTGCTGGATGATCTCAGTCTTCTCGAATGCGACCCCACCCGCATCATGGAGCACATGGAAATTGCAGATGAGGAGGATTATTTTGATTTGGTGGTAAGAGATCTCGCATTAAAAGGGTTGAACTGGGTCTCGCTTATACGTTCCCTCACAGCGCAGCGTCGAGGAAATGGTCCCGCGTTTCCTCCAAATAAAGAGATGGGAAGATCAGGACTCGGCGCAGGTTCAGGCTCTTTTTAAATCGGTACAGCTATTTTCTACCTGTTGATATTCTCTGCTGAGAACTCTTCCCACTGAAGATATGGAAAGAACGGCCGTCATTTGGAAGATACGACGAGTATTGGCCCATGATGGTCTTCATGAAGCGATTCCTTGCTGCGAGATTGGCGGGGTCGACTGGAACATTGTCCGCACCCGAGGTTTGTTCTTCCTTGCGGGGCTGTTTAGACGTTGTAACTTTCTGCAGGCGCGGCATGAGTGTCCCCACAAGCATCACTCCCCCTCGCACAGCGTTCCCCCGGCGATCGTTGCTTTGCTTTCAGAAAATGGGATGGAAGAGCTAGGCCCCGCTTTCCTGGCCCTCGGCTTGCACTCCGACAGACGTTTTGCGGATATCATCGCCTCTAGAACTTTGAAGACTCAACTGCTTGGCAATGCAAATCTCAAACACCTAAAGCTTACGGACTTCCAGATCATGATGATACGGCATACTTGGGGAAGCCTATTAGATAGTACAGTGTAACCGAGCAAATGGCCAGAATGATGACGTTGGTAAAACAAAGCAAATTTCGATGAGTTGTTTACTTAGTCAACTCGTTCTTCCAAAGTTGAATATA
>JARKIE010000913.1:0-20324 GCA_029378255.1 Mycena rosella
GGATTAGATAGCTAGGGAGGTGGGGGGAAATAGAGCGAGACACTGAAGTATTTGTTTTTGACGTCCGCGGACGAGGGGTGTTGCCGTTGGAGGGTGCCTCTCCCCTGTCTCTAGATCACGGACTGGATCAACAGGCTTCCCGTTCTGCATCCGTAAGTCAATTTTCAAATGCGATGTGTTGGCTCAGTCTGGGTGTTACTCATTCAGAGTGCTGAAAGCTCAGCTTCGAAATGGGAGAGGAGGGCGTAGGATTAATCCAAATCCTCGTGTCCAATACCATGAAATTTACGGTAGCTATTCGTCGACCCCGGGTTGGGAGATAGCGGATGATTTCAGTTCCTCCCCTTCCGCGCTCAACCGTTTCACTCAAACAACAAAGCACCGAGTGAAGTTCTGACATGGCCAACTAATAACTTGACAAGGTCCCGCCTTGCCGGACCGCACACACTAGGTGCGCATGCTTGATGCGTCGACTCGGCACGTCCGTGAAGCTCAAGGAACTGGGCATATGGGCTCATTTCTTGTCTTGAGCAAATTGTCCAATTATTTCATTCAGTGTGAGTAGGCCGATATAAATGACTCCCGTTACTGTAGTACTTCATTTGTGTCGTTACCGGATACTGCCGCCCCTCGGACCTTCAGCTTTATTCTCCGGAGCGCAGTATTTAAGCGTTGAAAGTCGGCCATCCACGGAGCGTCTCCAAAAGCATGTCGCTGTCGGGAGTGTCGAGCACACGCGGCCGCGACCAACATTGACTGGGCAGCTTAGAGTAGTAGTTAGTATACTCCTCCTCGCGGAATGTCATGAATTCTGCGAGCATGGCGTCAGGGGAAATGGAGACCGCATCGCGCGCCCGTTCAAGTTCTTCTTGTTGCTCCAGTATTCGGATCTGATCGTTGACTTCTTCCAGGTTCGCATCTGGATAAGCACTCTCGATCTGCTCCCGCGTGACAAGCGTCATGACGTAGATTGGCCCAACGGCAGCGACAAGGCAAACCGTGGACTGGCGTGTAGCCATCTCCTGTGAATCACGATCGAGCTTGAACAGGACAACAGCCTGCAGCTCTACCTGATTCACTGCGTGCCGCAAGGAGGAGATGAAAGCTGCGCGGCCGTGGCCGGTCGCCGGCCAGCCCGATGGGGACGCATGCTGTCTGGAGATGGCTTTCTTGCACTCGCCAAGGATGGGAAAGTGAATTCGGCCAGCGCGTGAAACAATGGCTCGAAAGTCTGGCCGCATGCTGTACCCGGACCCACTCCCCAAGGGCATTGTGCGGTTCAAGGGCAGAAGGGCTGCAGCCGGATTTCGAGTCGTGTCGTGGAAAGTCCATAAAGTTCCCTCCTCTTGCACGATGATGTGCCCCGGGAGTATAGCGCGAAAGAGCTCGGCGAATACGGTCCTCCAATGCTCTTCCAGGCTACGAAGATTGGAGTCGTACGCGGAGGCCATCGTCTTCAAAGTTTCATACCGCAGACGAGCGTTACGGTCGGGAAAGAGGAGAGGCTGCACGGGCCGTTGTCAACGGGTCACATTCGTATACCGAGGCACACAGTGTCGCACACCTTAGATATGTGGACTCGCGTTTCAACGTGCACATAGGACTGGGCAGTGTCTTGGGCACTTATATCTATGGCGAGGGTCTGGATTAATTCGGTCAGATTAGTTTTGTAGATTTGGAGACTTGTACTTGGGAGGTTGGCTTCATTCTCATCAGCAAACCCTGGGCCCGCTCTGGAGCGCCAGTAGGACCCCGTAGGGCTCGTAGCGTCGTAGCCGAAGTCCCTATCTCTGGAGCACTCCGGAGTAACCGCGTAGCAGCGGCGTAGCACTCGCGTAGCAGCCGCGTAGCACTCGCGTAGCAACCGCGTAGCACGTGATAGCATAGGAGCCCATAGAATCGGCGTAGGAGTTCGTAGGGCCCGCATAGGAGCTCGTAGGAGCTCGTAGCACCCTGTAGGAGCCCGTAGACAGCCGTAGAAGCTTGTAGCACTCGCATAGGAGCTCGTAGCACCGCGTAGCACTCGCGTAGGAGCTCATAGCACCGCGTAGCACTCGCGTAGGAGCTCATAGCACCGCGTGGCACTTGCGTAGCAACCGCGTAGCACGTGGTAGCAGCCGCGTAGCACCGGCGTAGGAGCTCGTAGCAGCGCTGTCAGTGACTGAGAGCCTCGTGTACCAGCAGCAGATTTAAATCCAGAGTTCATTGAAAAATTATATTCTATTGTTCTACTACCACATACTTCAACCTATTCAATAGTAATATACGGAGGTCCGAGGTCGTCCCGAATAAGTTTGCCGCGCGCACTTGGCAAGCGCTCAAAAGAAGAGGTCGTGCCTAAAAAACACCAGTCAGTAAATTCTAAAGTAAGTTGGACACGTACCGGAAGATCGTTGGGGTCCCAAGTTAAGAAAAAAATGAATTCAACCTGTAGATTGGAGTGAACACCTCGAAGTCAGCGGAGGGTGTGCATACCAGATCTGCAATGACAACATCCCGTTTGGGGTATTACCAAACGGATGTGCGACGGACGAAAGAAGCCGCGGCACTCTTTTGAAAGGCGCCGCGGCCAGGGTAGGGTGAGAGGAAACGAGTGCGAGCACGGATGCGGAAGCAGGGACATCAGATGAAAAACTGACAGTCCCACAGGGGACGGCGCACCTCGAGCGTGACACTCCTAAACGAGTAGATGTCACAGCGCGTCGGGGCAGACACCTCATTGCCCTCGCCCTCGCCCTCGCCCTCAGTGCTGAGGCTGTAGAGCGAGGCGTCCACCCAGCGCACCGCGCCGCCGATGCAGGACGTCAGCGAAGAGGTGCCGCAGAACTCGACGACGATACTTGACAGCCCGAAGTCGCACAGCTTCGCCTTGCCCTCGTCGCCGATCAGGATGTTGGACTGCAGAGAATCATAATGAGCATCGCGCCCCGAGGTCAGAGTAGGATGGATATGTACTGACCCCGGTGAGATCGCTGTGGACGATGAAGTTATCATGCACTGCAAGTCCATTAGTTCTCAAGTGAAGCGAGAACGGAGGAACTAACGGTAGTTCAGCCCATCAGCGACTTCGCAAAGCTATCGAAGCAGTCAGCCAGTAAAAGCCCCAGCAACATTGGGGGTGAACGCACCAACTGCAGGCAGTCTGTTGTCCCCGTGGCGCTCCATGTACTTCGAAGCGCTGCCCTGCTCGAGCCATGGGCACACCATCGAGTCGTTTGGCCCAAAGTCGGACACGGTGCTCAGCAGCTTCAGCACGTGCTTGTGGTCCAGCCGCTTCCAGACGCTGAGCTCGCGCGCGAGGCGCTATAAAACAGTCAGTCGAAGCGTCAGAGAAAGTAGCGTGCGGCCCACCTTGTTCATCTTTGCTTCCATCTGCGGGTTGTCCAGCCGCGAGCGGAGGACCTTGATCACGACCTGGGGGAGCGGAAGATGAGTGGGATGTGTGGGGATGCGGGGCAGTGTACCCAGCGGTCTGGCTGTCTGTTCCAGACGCCCTTCCACACGTCGGCGAAGCCTCCGTGGGCCTGTGGGCAACTACAACAGCGTCAGCTTACACCCAAATACGAGCTCTAAACGCGCGCACCTCCCCTCTCGCTGCACTTGCCCCGTTAAATCCAGCAGCATCGCCGGGTCCGTCTCCACATCTACACGTCAAGAAATTAGCAGCAGCCCCCACGTAGCCTTAGAACTAGACGCACAAGGCTCCGAATCCAGCGGCGGCGTCGGCGGGCCCTGAAAGCCTGGCGCGTCGCCCGTGCCGAAATGGCTGCGCAGGAACGTCGTGTTGATCGCGAGCGGGCTGACGTCTTGCGAGCCCCTGCCGAAGAAATGCGGGGAGGAGGTTCGGGCTGAGGAGCGATTCCTGGTCGCTGGCGTAGCACACGCTGGCGCAGGAGCGAGGACGACTCGGAGCGCGGGCCCTTGCGCGCGAAAAGGCTCCACGAGCAAGCGTGCGAACAGCGCCAGCCGCCGGTGTCTTCATCTTCTGCGGGGGCGTCAGCGGGTGTAGGGGCGAGAGGGGAGGGACGTACCGTAAAGATGCTGCGATCGTCCGCGTCCGGGGAGCTATGCTCCGAGGGCACGCCGAGGAACACGGAGGCACGAATGCCTCGAGCACGGCGCGCCACCGACCCTACTACTCCGTGCACGTCGTGTAGAACTCGAGCGTGCGCGGCTTGTTCTCCTCGTCCAGCCACTCGAGCTCGAATGCGTCTGCGGGTACATCAGCGACTAGTTGTGCACCAAAAGCTGTGTACACATCGGAATTGGACAGGCGGAGGAGTCGGAGGCGCGGGGTCGGGATCGCGTGCATGAAGTGGAGCGGCGTCGTCTACTGGTACCGCTCCTCGTCGCCCGGCCTGTCCGCGGCGCCCTTGCTGCAGCACAGGAGCATCATCTCGAAGAGGAAGACAGCGTAACGCAGGCCGGAGCCGAGGCGTCGACCGCGAGGAGGTCATCGAGGAAGAGCGGGCCGAGCTTGCTCGGGTCGATGTCTGCGCGCCAGGTGAAGGCGCGGCCCTTGAAGATGCTCGCGGAGCGCACGGTGCGGAGGAGGTGGCCCATTTCGTCGAGTTGTCGGACGTCTCTTGCAGGTGGAAGACGGCGGTGCAGAGCGCATCGTAGATGGTGAATCCGCTGGGGAAATGACGGATAGGATTTGCTGCACTCGTGTTAGCTTGCATCATACTGAAGAGACAAGAATATGCCTCGAGGAGAGAAGCATAGCTGCCTGACACATTACGCCAACGGAATGCACCCATGACCGCTGCATTGACTGAATTCGCGCTGGGCGTGGTCCGAGCACGCGGAAGTAAGGTGTCTTGAACCGGCTCTTGAATGGCGCATCCAAGCGCACTTGATCTTGATGGACAGGGGCCGTGGTGACATGGGAGGTCACCGAGACAATGACCTCCCATTTGGCGATATCGCACAGATGGAAAGGGTTGAAGCTGAAGCTTTGAGGTGATGGTACAAGGGAGAAAGCGAAGTCGAACCACGAACAAATATTTACCCATCACTGGCACGTGCACGTAACGAGTAAAATTTTGCTTAAGTCCGGACTCCGTCCTCACCTGGTGCTCGTCGAAGTCGGCTGTCCTCTGCCCATCGCGACTGCACCGTCGCCCGCATATGTCCTCACCAAGCCGAACTACCCCCAAGCTGTATCATTTTGGCCTAATACACCATACTTGCGCGCTGGCAGCTGCTCGCGCGTACTTATCTCGAAAGCCCGAGTTCCGAGTCAAAAGGCCCTCAAGCTGAGCGGCCGTTCGTCTCTGTTTACCTAACTTGACTGCCGGATCTTCTGTGAATGCCCCATCGGCGGACGATATATTCAACGGGCCCGCGCCGCGAATCTAGAAGCCGGGTTGGATGCGACGCACCACCTCAAGCCGCACGCGCGGAGAGCCTGCCGCATCCGGCGGGTGTTGCACATGTGCGGCTGTCGGATGGTGTCTTCGCCGTATCGTGCCGACGCCACCCCTCAATTCCCACCGTCTTGGGGAGGACGAGAACGACCGCATGAAGGAGCACAGTGACCGGTGACTGTTTACGCGACGACGACGCCGCCGAACGCGATTGCCTCGAGGCCCTCTCCGCTGCCCTCAAAGATGTGCGTGTCCCCTCTTCCTTTTCTTTGCGCGCCTCACCCGTTCTTCCCTCGAAGAAAATCGCAGCCTCGAAAGCTGAGCTCGAGGAGATGACGTGCAGCGGCGAGATCCACGCTCGCCTCGCACGTCGAGGACCTTGTCGAATGCTGCACCATTGCGCAGTTGCATGCCGAGCGCGCTGCAGACACCAACGCCGCGGCCACAGAGTACGCAGGCGGACTGCACATCAAACACCGTACGCCCGACGCCACAGAGTCCGCGCTGCAGAGCGCCCTCGCGAACCTCGCACGCACCTAGGCGCTGCTGGCCGCGTGCGACTCAGATCTCGCAGCTGTACAAGCCGCGCTCGGGAGCGGGAACCCGAACCGGTTCCGGCTGGAGCTCGCGCAGGCGCACGCGTGGGGGTGGTTGTGCGCTGCGGTTGGGTTGGGTACTTGTCCGCGAGTCTGTGGTGGTGACGAACTCTGCGATGTTGTTTAGCTCTCGGGTCGATGCGGCGCGAGGACGACCGAACTGTGTACTGGTGTGTTGTCGTGCAGGAGCAGCAGCAGGGTGGTCATGCGCCGCGGATGGGCGCTTCTGCGTCAAGATGGAGGAGGTGTTTTTGGATGTGTTCTGCGATTTGCTGTGGGGGGCGGGTGGATGGAGCGCGCGGCGGGTGTGAGGGGCAGTGGGGCGGAGCTGGCGCGCGAGTGTGCGTGGGCTTTGGTGCGTTTCCTTCGTCTTCATATAAATATAAGGAGGACGACGCTGATAGAGGATGCGATAGGTCGAGTACAAGTCGCGCATGGGCGCACAGCAGGACAGCGGGACTACCGTCGTGCTCTTCGAGGAGTTCGTGCCGCGCGAGTACCGCCTTGCACTCGCGGGCGCCGCGTCGCCCGGGACCCGGCGGCGCCTCCCGTCGCTCTTCTCGCCCGCGGCGCTGAGCGGGGGAAAGACGTGGAAGCAGGGGCCGACGCTCAACGGACGCCCGTATGTTCTCGGCACGACGCCGACCCAGCCCGCCGCCGCGTCGCGCGGCGACTTCGACTCTGACAGCACGCTGTGCCAGCAGGGCGGCACGAAGATCCTCTCGCTCGGGGCGCCTAAGCGTGCGGTGAGCACGGGCCCGCTGTCGCCCGACATTGTGTCGCCGGCGATGGCGCCGCTGACGCGGACGCGGACACGTAGAGCACGGGGTCGGGTGGGGCGAAGTCGACGGCGCAGAAGCGCCAGTTGGGCGCGTGTTTTCAGCTGCCAGGCGGGGTGATCCCCGGTCTTAGTCCTGGCAGCGGCGGACGGGTGCGCGCGGGTATGGTGCCGGCCCAATACGCGGCGGTCAAGTTTGAGACGCGGCTCGCGGTCGCAGGGGACAGCGACGACGAGGCGGCAGCGGCGGAGGGAGAGCGCGAGCGACGCGTGGGTGGATGATGATATTTGCTTTCTATATCTTTTCAGAGTCTCCTGCATTTCTCTTTCACAGTAATTTACAATGCATATACTTAATGTACCACTCATGTGTATATTATATTTCTGCTGGAGGCTTTGTCGTGTGGAATCTAGAAGTGGGTGTATTGAAGGAACGTTGAACGCGCTCGAGTGGCCGTCGATGGTGCATTTTTTTCATTCTGTAGCCAAGCATTTTTTATGATTTACTCATTTGTGACTTACGTGATTAGGGAGATGTTCCCCGGAAAAAGGCACCCTGCTACGAAAATATGGCTCTCCTACCCCGCCGCTACGGAGATGCGGGTCTCCTACGCGGCGCTACGGAGAAGCTAGGTCCGCTACGCGGCGCTACGGAGACGGCTGATCTGCTACGCGGTGCTACCACGTGCTACGCCGCTACCGACCCAAATCAGGGTTTGCTGATGCTGTGGAGGCCCTCTGTGAGTGGTACTAGGAATGTGACTTCCTGGTAGTTGATCAGTGTTGAAGAGGGGAGCAATCTTATGCCAATCTCGCGATTCACCTGCGGAATCTGCACAGACAGGCCATTGACAGCGACGGAGACGGTAAGCATTGAGGAGGCCATGAGAAGGAGATATGGCATGTGATGTTACTGTCATGATTTGTCACGATGTCGCACGTGATGTATCGTCAACTTCACTCACCGCACCAACATCAGTACTTCATGGAGGCTGCCCTTCCTCGTCAATGGGTGGTTCCATCGTCTCTACCGCAGGCATGGCTGGCCACCCTACAACCCCCTAAGCCCACAGTCCAACAGCTTCCTGCTCGGTGCGTATTGTCTCTCCCACATCTATTGCCGCCCTTAAAAGACAGCAGTCGGCAGCCAGATGAGAAAGAACCCCCCCCTCCTATTCCCTCCAAGCTTCTCGGCCGCGACTGTCTCTACGGTTTCATCATTACAGATGACCTTATGGAAACCTACAGCGCCCTTGATTTTCCCAATGACAACTCCGACAGTCACTTCCGTCGTCGCGAAAATGCCCATACAGCGATCCACAGCGTGGCGGAGCGTTTGGGGCTCAAAGTATCTATTGATCACCCACACGGCCACGACGATATCATCTGGTTCTCCTATGCCAAAGGCGGGATAGTTCAGGTCAAACAGATCCCCATTGCGTCCAAGCTTGAGCGCTTTGCGACAGAGCTAGGAATCACGGAGAAAGCGGAGTGGCACGACGCATGGCTCGAAGCTCAGGTCTGTGGCGATGTTTTTGAGCCCATCATTTTGTTCTCATCTCTGTTGCCAGGTGTAGCCTTTCGGTCTATTCACTGTGTATTTTCACGTACCATGCCGAATGCATTTTGTGTCCTCGATACTCGGGACCATTTTTAGAAGAACAGTCGCCAGTGGACGGTCAAGGAAATGTTGCGGACTGATGCTTAAATGAGTACGTACATGCGTGCAATCGAGAAGATGATAAAACGATGCATTCATCAAACCTTCATCCAAAGTTGGTTGGGTGTTCCGACAGACAATACGATATTTTCTTTTTCTGCACCAACATGCTCTGTTATCTGCGTAAGAGGCGCAGCTCGCCAAGTTTGGCAGGACTGATGCGAAGGCGCATGCCTCTTCCAGTGATGACGAAGCAGGAGAGAGATTGAGATTATCCAATGTGAGCCAATACATCTACTGGACCGCATTTTGTTCTGTGTGCTCATAAGCAAGGTGTTTGGCGTGCTCCTCACAACCCCATTTGTTCTCTCCTCCACCACCGTCAGCATTAAACGCCCTCGACGCTCTCGTCCTCGACACCGGCATCGCAACATCGCTGAGCCATGGGATGGCCACCGTTGCGGCCCTGACCACCCTCCACGGCAAGCGCGCTCCGCGCCCCGATCCGCCTCGCAATCCCCCGCCCATTCAGAGCAGCCCCTCCTCCCGAACGATGGGTCTCGTGGCAACGTCTCCTTCACCAATCTCGTACTCGGGGACGGCCAGGCGCTGGTGCTGCCTCGTGGGCATGGCTTCGCCTCTCCCACTGCAAACAATTCGGGCTTTGGCTCGCCATACAGGATTAGGTCCTTCGCCGCCGCGGCAGGAGCAGGGTATCAATAAGCAGGCGTCGACCCCGAGCAACGAAATCTTGCAGAGCGCGTGATGCGGAAGGACTCCTCCCCCGAGCCGACGGTGCCAGGCGTGTTGGTGTCGGGCGGGCTGTCCGCGGCGTCGTGCCGGATGCGCTTCGCTGCCGCCGCGTCTGAGTCCACATCCGCCGCGTCAAGCTCCTCCGAGCGCCGCTTGACGAGGCGGATGGTCGGCGTGTAGTCGTGCTGCCCCGTGCGCGCCCGCTTCGGCGGCGTCCCTCCGCGCGCAGCGTCCCCTCGCCCCTCCGCGTCCGTCTCCGCATCCAGTTCGTCCCCCGAGCGCTGGCGCCCCGCCACCCATACCCCCGGCCCCAGCGCGTACTCCGGGCCCACGCCCAAATCTACCCCCTCCTCCTCATGATCCTCGCTGTACACTTCGGACGGCTCGTACTCCTCCCCGAGTGCCCCGCGCGCGCGCATCTCAGCGATCATCGCCATCTCGCGCTCTTCCGCGCCGGGCCCGTCCTGCACGTCCATCTGGCGGAAATACGCCGAGCGCCGGCTCAGCGACTCGTCTTCCCCGCCGCCATCGCGCTCCACGAGGAGCTTCCCGTCGTCGTCCGTGTGCGCGTAGTAGCCCTCGTCAGCGCTGACGAGTAACACGACGCTGTCGGCGCCGCGCCCAGCCTCCTCGGTGGGGATGTGCAGCACCAGAGACGCCTCGTGCCCGCCCTCGGCCTTAGCGTGCGGAGTGGTAGTGGGCGGCGGCGCATGGCTAGCGGGATGCCCATCCTGCGCCGCGTGCGCGACCGCCATCGCGGGCTCGCAGATGGTGCAGCGGCAGTGCGCCAGCCGAGGATCGCGGTCGAGCGTGTGCTCAACGGGCCGCGACTTCTGCGCCCGATTCCTTACGTCCCTGTGTCGATTGCGCATCTGCCGTCGTACAGCCTCGAGGCGATCCGAATGGTGCGTATTCTCCGTCTTCCCGTTACGATGTGATGCTGATGGGAGGCCTGTGCTCCTCGTCGTTGAGATGTTCCCCGAGCGGCGGCGGGCTCGGCGTCGTCCCGAGTGTCGAAGTCGAAAGCATCGGGCTCGCATCACTCGTGCGCTACGTCCCCCCCTTGCTCAAATCGTCGCTCCCCTCCCCCGATGCCTCCTTGCCTCCCCCTCGCGCTCCGCGTCCCGCTCCTCCCTTTCCTTCCTCGCAGTCCGTCTCCTCTCCCGCCAATCGACCCCGTCAAACCACACCGACGAGGCGCCGCACGACGTTGCGGAACACGGGGAGGAGCACCACACGTAGCTGGCGCAGGTACGCGTTGTGCGCGGCCTCGGCGAGCGCGTACATCGGCGGCGGCGGCGGCGGCGGGGCGGAGGCGCGCGGGTGCTGCGCGGCGGCGTCGGACGTGGGCGCGGAGGGTGAGGATGGGGCCGAGACGGCCCAGGGGACGGGGTGCACGGCGTTTACGTGTTCTTCGGGGATGTGTGTAGATTCATCAGCGACAGCTCATCAAAACACGACGAAGAGACGAACCTGTCGCGCCGCCCTCATTCCATAATACACATCCGCCGCCGGCGCCACCTACGCCCCATCCAGGATCCTCCCCCTTGCCCAGTCATCCAACGCCATCTCGCGCAGGTTCGCCTGGAGCGCCGCCGCCAGCGCCGCGTCGTCCTCCATGTCCATCAGCTCGTCCCCGAGCTCCGAGTCGTCCTCCTCCTCCTCGAGCTCCGAGTCGTACTCGTCGTCGTATTCCGAGGTCGTGGTCGCCGTATAACCTGCGCGCGCATAGACCGCAGCGTTCGCCGCCGTGTTCGCATACGCTCCTCCCCCGCCGCCGCCACGCCGGGCGGGCCCCTCGTAGTCGCATTCATCGACGCTCGACACGCTCCCGCTCCGCACCGTCGCGATGCCCGTGTAGTCCGGTCTCCCGCCGGCGCGTCGAACTTCCGCACCAGCACGTCCACGCCCACGCCCCCTCCCATCCCAATAGCGAACCACACGGGGCGCGGCCCTCCCGCGCCCGGGTGCGGCGACACGAGGCTGAGGCGCGCGAAGCTCGTGCTCACAGAGGGAGTCAGCTGCAGAAATATTTCGAGATATTACTCGGACGATCAATGTGTGGCTTGTCTAAAAATTCGGGAACTGGATTCGACAGTTCGTACGCCTGCATCGATCGAGAATATGTGAATGGGATCGAGATGCTTACTTATACGATGCGCGAGGAACATTTCCGACGGAAGAAGGTAAAGGATGCCTAGAGTGCGCACAACTCACGCCTTTCAAGGAGTTGGTGGCGAGTTTTTAAATGCTGAGAATAATGCACTGAGCAGCTTATACGACGCCCCAGGATTGGTCCAATCTACGTGCTCGTGATAGCGCGCTGGAGCCTGTGACACATGCCGAGCTCGAGGTGCGTCCCATTTGCTTCTGAAGCCTAGCCGCGAGCCGTCAAATCTGGCGCGGAGACAAGCGCGAAGCTAGCGCAATTCTATCGGGTTAGTAAGTACTAGTAGTGCCAGAAGGCAGACATTGAGGTTGCCACTAAATTTGTTTGTGTCCGGTCCGAATGGCGTCCGAGTCGAGCTGAAATGTTATACCCGTGGAGTATTCGCCAGCCAAATATATAATTTCAATGTGCAAGCCGAGATTCCAGAGACTCCTGGCCCGATGAGCCCACGATTTCAGTTCCAGCGAGGAGAAGATCAGGACGAGCGGATGGCGTACAGTAAGTAGGTGAAACTCGGGGCTCCAGGGAGAAACTGATGAGAATGCGGCCGGAATTTATCATCTGGATTTTCATGAGCCCTGGCAAAGAGATAGTAGAGAAGCAAAAGTTCGAGTGAAGGAGCGAGGAGAAAGCGTCCCTGGTCCCGTGACATCGGAGATTGAAATTCTGTTTCCCTCTCGCTATCATCCACTCCATCCCCACTCCTTAACCCTGTTTACGAGATGTCGATTCGTGGGGCGCCTCCTTTATGCGAACTACGCCGGTCCTTTTCGCTCTGCCGAACGGCATCCCCAAAATATCACCAGAATTTAGCGTCATCTAGTGAGTATCTGCGCTCTCCCGGTGTCTCTCCTGTTGATCCCTGCATGAATTTCACCTCCGAGTCGTTGGCAGCCTAGGTCTCCATTTCGCTATCTCTGCGCAAACCGCAGCAATCCCCAGTGCATTTGTGCATTCCCTCAGGTGGATCCAGGCTGATCGTGCGAGCTCTATCAGATGGCATGCAAGCCATTTCCCTTCCTGGTTTCGAGCACCCATCTCGCTGTGACTGAACGGGCTACTGGTCGAGTTCATCCGCGCCGCGCGTTCACATCCTGGAGCAGCACGAGAGCCGGGCGGTGGCATAGTCAGTGCGTCATCACATCTCCTTCATTCTCTCCGGGCCCTCATTTCTGCATGCAGATGTCTCATCCCTTGCGCTGCTCATCTCTGCCGCCACCACCACATGTTCGCCGGAGAATGAAATTTGCTAGACCTTTACACTCTTGACGGCGACGCTGTCACGATTCCGAGTCGCAAGATGGCTCAGCGCGTAGAAGCAGCGCTCGGGCATGCAAATGCGCTTTATACTGTCCGCTGATCCTCATCCTCCGCGCGGGCCACCCTCATCCAAGGTCGCAGATACGATCTCGGTCTCTCGCGTAATGACTGGTACAAACGAGCAGATCACGTCGGTACGTCGCCCTCCCTGCCTCCCTACCGCCGCAGCGCTCACCTTTTCGGTAGATAGGCAGCAAGTTTTCCTTTGCAGCCCCGAACGGAAGAGCTGCGAACGATGAATGCCAGGCTGCGTGCGTTATCTCCGCATTACGCTATCCTTTCTACCCTGTGGGTACAATGCTCACCGTCCCTCGTGCAGAGCCCCCGAGCCCACGACTTCGCGCATTCGATCCATTTGACGCTGCTCAAGCCGGAGGGCTGCGGAGGAGTACACCGCGTTCGACGCAGATACACCATGCTCGACGGTACGTCGTCTCTTGATCTTACCAGCTTATCATCACCTCACCTCGAGCAGCTACCTATCTACCTTCCCCACCGCCGGTAGCGAAGGAAGGAGGGAGATTGCTAGGCGCTGCGGAATAGCCCAGCAGGGACGGATGCCGCGACGGGACCTGGTGTACGTGGATGACTTGCTGGCTCGGTACGGCCATTTTCTCCCACGTCGGACCTATCCTCAGTAGCGCGCTAGCAGATTTAGGCTTAGTGTGGATGGCGGGACGGACGGGGGACATCCGGTATGCGCCATCCGTTCCTCTTATCAGGTTCCTTGAATTCATCCCCAACTCTAGATACGAGGTATCCGCGCTGCACACTGCGCGCTTGACATCGGTTGGCTGGCGCGAGCACCGGCGTCGAGTGGCAGAGGCGAAGTACGACATTGAGGTGCCGAGGCGCTTGGTGCATCGGGTCCTCTCCTCTTCCCTCAGCAGCGCTCACCCATGTCCTCGTCTAGAATATCTATTAGGTCACGCTGTCGCACGCCTGGGTGGCCACTTTTGCATCTCCAAGGGGGGCTTTCGCAGTGAGACTCTCGGTGTCGCTCTGGGCGAATCCGCGGGGTCAGATGGAAGTACAGCGCCCGGGAAATCGGTGCGTCCTCCCATTATATCCTCCAGATGTCTCCATTCAATTAGCTTAGTTGCTTATACACCAGAAGCACTCGCCGCGCACTCCCACCGCTCTGGCTATCGAAAAACATCGCGCTACTTAAATACCTTGCTTCGCCTCCTCCCCGTGCCTTTGCTCGTCCCTCCCCTACTTTTCGTATCTGTGTAGATCCGCTGCTAATTCAAAATTATTCGACCTCTCGTTCATCGGACAATCTTAAAGCAAGGAGAACGATGATTGAAATCGTTTTCAAAGTTCATGGGCCGAAGAACGAATCATCCAATGGCCTACCTCCTACACCTCCGATGTCGCGGCGTGCACCTCATCCCATCGGTATGCGCCATCGTCTCTCTCATCACTGTAGCATTCGTCCCAAGGCACCACCCGATCCCCACGATTCTTTCGACAGCTCCAAATAATTTGTGACGTTCTCCGCATGGCTCCCGGTGTACTTTGAGCTGAAGCGGCGGGACTGATAAACTTTGTGCCGGAGCGTCGGGTGTTCACCCTGCGTGATAACGATGTCCCTCGAGTTGTTAATCGTAGAGTTGGGATCCTTCCGCTCCTCATAATACGAGGTGACCTCGGCGAGGAATGCGGCGCATTTCTGGCTGTCGACGTCCGTATTCTCGAGCGGTGGATACAGATCGAAGCCCTTGTCAATTCCCATGCGATTGTCAATGAGGACTGTGGCCACAGTCAGTTTAAGTCAGTTTGGACACCTCCTTATAAATTGCTTACCGGGCCTTCTCCCCTTTCGCCACCACCGCCTCTAAATGTCCGTCTCGCATATAGAGACCGCAGGCAAGTCAACGGCGCCTTCTCCCTTGAAACCTGGTTGTCCTTTCACAGACCCTGGGGCGGATGCCATTCTCCGCTCGTCCGATGGCGTCGATTTCCGAGTCTCACGCGCAGCATTATCATTCATTCGGCTCGCCGTTTTTCAAGCGACACCTGGGGCCGATCTCACTGAGCTCAAATTCCTTGCTCCGACACTTGCGAAAGCGGCGGCGTGCGCATTCGCTTCAGGGAGTCAGGCTGCGCAGACTTGGCAACTTTCATTATGGACACGCATATCCCTACAGTGAATGCGGCCATTGCTGCGGTGAGTGCCTTTGCAGTCTGGTTACAACTATCGATGCTCACTGGAACGTCTCTCAGGTCGAACTGGAACTCGGCTTTTGACTTCTGATTCTCGAGCGGTGGTAATGCTAGCTATTTCCCCAGATCCAGTATAGGTATACGAAATGCGACGGTTTCCTACACTACTACAATCACACGATATCCTGAAATTTCTTATGAATACGACGTCGAATGTAAATCAGGCGGAAGTAGCCCTCTACCTGATGATGTCTTTCGAACAAACGTCGGTACCCATCTTGGGTGGTGGCACCAACACTGATTACCTAGTGACAGCGGTAGTTGATTTACTGAGTTTCACGATAGCCGGTCACGCCTTCACCAGCATCGCGTGCCTAGATCGAGATGGATAAACCCCCAAGAAATTTACATTTAACGTTCGAGATCTAGACGTCAAAACTCGACCACAACCCCACTGTGTCAAATCACGAGCAGTATGGCTCCAGCGTGCATCTGCGCTTCTCAGCTAGGTCGATTTATGACGGCAGAAGGAGGGCGAAAGCCATTCTGGAGTGTCATCGTCAGCTTTTCTGCCCTGAATCAATCTGCGCTGCCGCGAGCTCCGCTCAGGCAGTTCCACATGAGAGCATCTGCATTTTGTACGACGACTTGCTCACGATGCAGCGGTAGGACTTCGAGCCCAGGCCCTTGTCTCTTTAATCCTTCTCTACCATCCGTTCAAGCAGGATGCATCATCAGTTTGTCCCGAAGTAGGTTCCAACTTCAACGAACGAGGAACGAGTTAGATTTGTTGAAGCGTCTGTCTTACAGAGGCCAGAGTCGAACTGGCTTCCTTCACATATATGCGTCGCAACATTAACCAGATCCAGATCCGCTGGAAGCGATTGAGATCTTTTCATTTACTTCCGGTATTTCATGTCTCGGAGAGCCATTCCGCTTGGCGCCACCTGTTGCCGAAGTGGTTTCTGGGAAATTCAAGTGGAGACGCACAAAGGCGAATACTTCGCATTGATTTGAGTCACGCCACAGGCCTAGGCAACGGATGGAGGAAGAACATAATTTTCTCTATCGCGTTGGCCTGAAAATGTTGCAACAAGCACTAAGCGGCATCGTTCGCACAATGGTCGCATCACGTTGACACGTGGTCTTTTTTCCTTGCCTCTCACCGTCGTGAACTTGTCTCGTCGTCCCCAGAGCTGCGTCGATAATGCAACAGTCCTTGAACGTCCTCGAGATGTTGGACATGGTATGCTCCGAACTGCTCCTTCTCCCCGCCTCAAGTTCTCTCTCTGCTTTCGCGAGGACCTATAAAACCATACAGGACCCAGCACTCAATTGTTTACGGCATGAGCAAATCAACCTGAGGAGCATTCTCGGCTGCATGCCAGAAGATCTGTTTGATAAAGTGGTTATTACAGCCGATAACAGTACCGAAGGCGCGGCCAAGAAAATTCCATTTTTGGGTGTTTTTGATCCCCGCGAAAGAATCGTCCGTAGTGGCCTCAATTCTCGTGTGTTTGGGCTGAAACCTAGCTAGAATTGACGGCGTATTCTATGCGCAATTAGTGATAGAGCCGGATTGAAGAAAATATCACATACCGAATATACTGGCAAACAGGGTGTTGTGCACCGAGAAACTTGTATTGTATACCCAAATAGGTTGGGGTTATTAGAAAGGAGTGTAGGGGTCCATCCCTAGCTATCTTATCCGAGAACCTGGGCCCAGGTTCTCGGATAAGATAGATAGGCACTTTCTCGTCCATTCCGGGGGAAACCTCATTCAGACCGAGCCACTCAGAGCCTTCGTGCTCATTCAGGCACTATTCAGTCCACTCCAGAAGAAACCTCATTTGGATCAGGCCGTTCAGACCCATTCGAGCCCCTAAGAGTCCTGCTCACTTATACTTGTCCATTCAAGCCTTGCTCACCCAAGCCACGCTCATTCGGGACATTCCTACCACCTATTCAAGCGCTAAACATTCCTACCTGTCCATTCGAACCCTACCCATTCGAGCCACGCTCATTCCGGACTTTCCTACCTCCCATTCGAACTCTAATTCTGCCTACCTGTCCCTTCGAGCCCCGACCCATTCGAGCCACGCTCATCCCGGAAATTCCTACCACCCATTCGAGCCCTAATCATTCGTACACCGTTCATTCGAACCCCGACACAATTACGCTTCGCTCGTTCCGACCATTCCCATCGTGCATTTGAACCCTCCACTCATTTGGGACATTCCTCATACCGTCCATCCAAACTCCACTAATCTGCGAGCTCGTCCATTCCTCATTCACTCATGTCTCCACGTGTACCCATCCATTCAAGTTTTACCGTTCCGGTCATTCATGAACTCATGCATTTGAACATACCTACCCGTCCGCTCAAACTCTGCTCACACGTATCCATTCGACCTTTGCTCTCGTCGCATTCCTATCACTGTATTCTATCCACATTTACGGACATATACGTCTAGCCCCCTTTCATTCGTGGAACATCTTTCCGTCCATTCCAGGGCTGCTCATCGCTGGCAACCTGCCACCCATCCGGCTCACTCGCGGACACTTTAATTGACATCCTCGCTCATTCAGAGCCTTGCGAATCGTCCTAGCCTGATCTATCGTGCTGGCGGAAATAGATCCCCGAATCTCGCTTACGGTGGATATTCCGCGCTCTCCGCAGTCAGACCATAAGGTTCCATTCGACCACCATGAGCCGTCCTCGTGCAAAATAAAATTATGACCTGGCCTACCACCAGTGTCTTCGTTTCAGATACATCAGCCTTCATTCAACCTGCTATCAACAGCAACTCTCATTCACGAGCCGGAGGGATTCTTCTATTCATCCGAGTACTGTTTCCAAATATTCTTATTCCAATTTCCGGCACACACCTAATATCTCGAGCTCGATGCTATCCATGTATTCAGCGGGCGCTCCAATTGTCGTCACGCCCACGACATGTACAAATTTCTTGACTTTGTCCTTAAAGATCTACACTGGTCGCTGTACACGTCCCATTTACCGCACTCATTGTGTCTGTATTCAAGCTTTGAAAATCTCAACTACCTAGTCATTCGAACCGTGCAGGACTCCCACGTCCATTTCACTTTTGCGCAACGGGCAGAACCTGCTGTCCGCCATTCAACTTTCATACATTTCTCATTACATCCTAATCCAACTTCACTACCTCTCCCCATTTGCTATTCACTGGATTGACATCCTATGCTGTTCTTCGAACGTCTGGCGAGCTAACCTTGTTAGGAATGTACTCAGTTCTTTGAGCTGACAAGTCCATTGATTCTGACCTTAAAATTCAATCCAAGCATTACTCACAGTTACACTAAATGTTCCTTGCCTTTGTTTCAACCCGGTCGACGCAGTTCCTTCTCCTTCCCTACATGTAGCTAAATTCAGCTCCCGAGGCCACCCGTATAATCGAAACATCATTTATTCCGGCCGGTCTTCGTCAACCTCAACCAAAAATATCCTCGGAAGGACAGCTTCCAAAGTTTGTGCAACACATCCCGTTCCAAGCGGTCTTTTCTCGCCGACTAATATGCCAACCTCACGTGCCATAAACCATAAATCACCGACTGTTATGAAATATCTTGAATCCGCAATTCAGCACCGCTATTCTGTTCCATCACACGACAAGGATTTTGCCCCAATTTGACCTTTCCTAAGGATGCAGAGCCGTTAAAAATCTCATCGGGCACTAACTAAATGTACCCGCCTGCTCGGTCACACTCTTACCGCTCCACTGATTTATGAACCTGCCCTTGCTTCACTTGCAACAACCTCTCTCAGACGCCAAATTGTACATCACTCCGGACATTTTCTTTATCTCCATGTGCATATACCAGCCGAACTATGCCCGGTTTCACCTCATCCCAACGGATGTCATGTGGCATCCTCTTTCGCTCTCCTACCCAATCCCGTCAAGCCGCTGATACGAGTTCGAAAATACAATATGCCGATCCACAGTCACATTTCGAGCTGGCATTCACTCTCAGCATTCACTCCCACCATTAGTAATTCATTTTTCGCCCCACGACAGTTAACACTGATCGACTTCTTCAATGATATTATCGAAGCCCATCTATCCGGTTCATCTGGCTGAGGCTTAAAGAATCACTGGGACTAGATCCTTTACCTGTTCAACTACTTCCCCAGTCCAACATCCTCCTCTTCAAAGTTGAAAGTCTAACGGCCTCGGAATTTCATGCCAGTCTCTCGCACATCTTGTAATATTTCCCGCCTCACAAAATTCCCTTTCCGATTCCGTGACTTCGAGGCTCCGAGGTCGCCGGTCACCTCTCGTGCGCAGCCTGTCTCCATTAACTTTCTGCAAACCAGCATCAGTACAACACCTGTTCCCGTTTTCAACCAGCTCAAGCCGTGACATACTTGACTACCATTATAACTGGGGCATTACATCGTCCTTCGAAAGGGCAGCATCCTTGGCTACAGCGTATACGTGTATGATGGTTTACGCCCCATTTTGAGTTGACTTTCCACTTTCCACGGACTTCATGATCAAAAATTGATGTTCATCGGCCACATCCACAATATGCTCGCTTCAGCCGTTGCATTTTCAACCCGTCTATGTTCAACTCGCCCGCAGTCCAGATGTATCCTTGATTCAACAGTATACTCGCTTCAACCGTTACATTTTCAACCTGTCCATGTTCAACTCGTCCGCGCTTCAGATTCATGAATGATTGCCGTCTTTTTCCAGTATTCACGCTTCAACCGTTACATTTTCAAGATTTCCATGTTCAACTCGTTCGCACTTCAGATTCATGAATGATTGCCGCCTTCCTATTGTGTACTTACTCGCTTCAATCGTTACATTTCCAATCTGTCCACGTTCAACTCGGCCGCGCTTCAGATGCATAAATGATGCCGCCTTTCTTTTGGGTTAGCCGATGGCAATGGGATATGCCTTCGTCTGGCGTTTCCTTTTGGGTTCATTCTCTGGCATCCCCTTGCCCTGCGGCCTGGAGCTCAGTGGGTTGACGGATAAGCCCCCCACTGATCTCTCCACCCCCAAAACTATATGGCTGTCTGGACTTCATGATGAGTGATGTAGCTAAGAACAAGAAGCAAGACGCGGTTCAAATTATTTTCATTTTGTTCAATAATCAGATCCATCGACTGAACAGTATTGAAAGTAATGGTTCAGAGGTTGACCACTGCTGCTCCCGTTAGCACTGGAAGGTATAACAGCGCTGGGCGTCGGGCTAGGTCGCACTGAGAGCGGTGTCGAAGAACAGAGTTCGCATCAGGTAGACGGAATATAGGGTCGGTCGTCCGGGATATGGGGTGTAAGGGTGAAGGAGAAATATGGAGATAGGTCACGGAAATGTCGTAGACGCGTAGAATGGAAGTCGGGGTGGTGCTAGGGTTAGGGTTAGGGTTAGGGTTAGGGTTAGGGTTAGGGTTAGGGTTAGGGTTAGGGTTAGGGTTAGGGTTAGGGTTAGGGTTAGGGTTAGGGTTAGGGTTAGGGTT
>JARKIE010000914.1:0-20296 GCA_029378255.1 Mycena rosella
CGGACCTGCTCCAAGGCTCAGTGATCTGCATACGGGATTAACAAGAGTCGTACAGCATGAAGATGCCAAGCACACCACATTCGACCCCATGCACGGTACATCGGCCTCAAACCCGGTACATCTGCCAACAATGTACCGCTCTTGTGCGAAACACGGTACATGATGCGGGGACGTCAGCCGGGGCATTCGGGCTCGGCATACAATCGGCTCAGATCAAAGTATCCGGCAACTCGGTTTCCATTGTCACGCAAGCCTGCGTCACCATGCAACTTGAACTCCGTGGCACTTGCTCAGGCAATAGATATCATAGATGGTAGATGGATTCACGAAAGATATATTATATTATTCACGTCGCGCCGGCAACGCGAGGGCGGCATACGTAAAGACGACATAGGTGAAGTGGCGACCTCGGCGCACCGTAGTCGCTGCGCAGCCGTAAGTTGAAAGGGCAGCGCGCACGTCCCTGAACGGCTCAAGGTTCACGGTTCGCTGCGCAAGTTTTTGCTGCGCGTAGCGTGCCGCATGCCAGTGCGTGTGTTCAGCGCGCGAGCGGGTAGCCTGGTCTTGTGCCGCTGCTCACGACGCCAAGAGCTGGTGAGCCGGAGTATGCACACTGTGATGTACCTACATCTCCGATGATGAGAACATGTCATGTTCGCCGAGCTGGAGCAAACTCACCTCTAGGCTGCAGCCCGGACCATCTACTAGTACTTCTCTCTCGTCGCAGTGCCCGTATACTGCGGGATCGATTCGAGGGACGGTCGTACGCACGTTGAGGATGTTGGGGGCGGCTTGGGCGACGTCGGGATCGGATGGTGGTGGTCGAAAGGAAAGAAGCGGACGGCACAGAATCCCCATCAGTGCGGGTCATGATTGGCAGTGATCGGTACCCAAAATGGCAAGTGCCCCCTTTGAGGTCAAACATGGTACATTCTAATTGATGTACCCCCTTTGGCTGGCATGTACCCCCTTCTCCCATCTTCATGCTGTACACCCTTTGTATATCCTCATCTGCATACGATCCAGAATACATACGATCCAGAATAAAGAGACTTGCCACTCGACTTGGACCTCGCCGTGCTCGTTCAGCCACGCCATCGGCATCGTTGCAATGAACGGCCGGAACTTCTTGCTGCTATGGAGGTTCTGCACCATCCTCGAGAAGCCACTGGCCACCAACCGTTGACGTCTGAAGGCGAGTTAGTGGGCGGCACGACAAGAACAGTAAGCGACTTACTCGACCCAGTCGACACCGTCCTCGTCGGCCACTGCTGCCTCCCATTGGGCTTGATCCTCTGCTGCCCACATCATCGCCTCGGCTTTGCGAAACCTGCCACCGGCATTCTCGCCTGGTAAAGTCTTCGAGAGTTCGTAGATATCGTCGTGTTGATCATCACGAAACTTGTCGCAGCCGGTGTAGGCGGCAAGGCCAAACAGCTTTGTCAAAATGGAGGTGTCGCCTGCGGTGTTCTCGGCGAGTGAAGGCGCGTCGGGCGCTGCGGCAGTGCTGGTAGTGTTGGCATCCTTGGTCTTGCGCTTCTCAGCTGAGCGCTTGTTGCTGATGACCTTTTGAATGGCCTGGTTTTTGCGTCATTAGAAGGTGTCTGGAAGCCGAGAGTTCAATGGAAGAGGCACTCACGATGCGCCAACCCGCCATCCTATATCCGCATAAGAGGGATGCACGTTCACCCTCATCTTCCTCCTCGTCAGCGTTGTCTGCGGCAGGAGCTTGTTTCTGGTTATTTGGTTTCCAGGCCACGACGAGTGCGGGAAGGCGAGCTTCCTCTGCCAGGTCTTGGGGCTGGACCTTGTGCTGGAAAGCCTTCGCGTTGAAGGCCGCGTTTTTGACCTGCTCGTAAACGGCAGGGGCGGTCTTTTTGGTCAGGCTTGGAAGATTGTGGCCCCGGATGCCGACGTCTAGAATCCAGCTGCGTTGGTGCTCGTTGAGGGTGGGCACAGCGGCTTCTTCGCCTTTGGTGGCTGTAACGCGCACCAACTCGGGGAACGGCATTACTTCGGGCACGACAGCCTCGACGTAGGGCTTGAACATGGTTTTCGTCTTGCTGGACTTCCCGTGCGCCATGGTAGGAGTAGTGCTTTGCGTAGAGGGAGTCTGGTGGTGGTGGTGGTGGTGGTGGTGGTGGTGGTAAAAGGTGAGTGAGGGTGTGACACAAAGGAGCGCCACCCACCGAGCTTGAAAAGGTATGCGCAGATCAAAGTGTCATAATCGACACGCTGGCCACCACAGACTTGTGGCTCTCATTGTCTGTTGTTTGACACACGCATATTATTTTGATTAAAAACAAAGCGCTTGTGATAAAATAGTGATCTGGCGAATGAATGGGTTACGATTGTCGACTGGAACTCAAAATGAATGTATTACCTCCGAAACTCAAGCGCTCTATGTCTTCAGTTCCTCCGGAACTTGACTGCAAAAGGAAAGGATGGGAAACGACGGTGGCCTGCCTGGCGGCTATGTAAGTTCGTGGCACTCGAACTCGAGTTCCGCCGCACCTTCATCCATCATGGCATATACTCCCATCCGTACTCCCACCCGGAGTTTTCCCATTCAAGAGATCTGCCGCCTCTTCGGCCCAGTCAACGAGCCCGTATTTGATGCCAATGCCCGCCACTGCGCTATCCTGTGCAAGGGCGCTCAAGCTCTGCAGCCCCGCAGACATTCATGCGGTTCTTGGGCAGACACAGAAATTGCGTATGGCTATGGGAACAGGAGCAACCATGAGCGACTTCGGCAAAATCAAAACTCAAGTGGTGCGTACTTACATGGTGTTATTGCAGGAGCCCGCTGACACGCTGCTAGATACGCAATAATCGCTATTTATCACGAGAGACCGATGCCCCCGACGCAGCTGGGAAGCAAGCTTTATCAGTATATCTCACAGCATACGACACTGTCTACAGGAAGCAAGGAAACAACTACGCCGCAGGTGCTCTACCTGCGCTCCAGGCGGCAGAGCAGAACTGGGACTGCTGGGTTCAGAACTATCGGGCAGCCCGTGGCATTGCCCGGCCGTCCTGACTGGGCGCTGCAGCCACTCCCCTCGTCCTCAGCTCGCCTTCCCCACCCCTCCATCCACATCTTCTGCCGGCGAGAGTAGCAGCCCAGCCCGCCGCTCGCCTCTGCCTGGTCTTTACCCGCTCATCCCACGCACACCACACACTCCGGTCGCGTCCACCAGCAAGAAGACTACGCACCTGCGGAAGCGACAGATGCCTATTGAGATCTCGGACAGCGAGGATGAGCGCCCACATCGGAGCGCCAAGAAGTCAATGAAGAGGAAGTGTTTGCCATCTATTATTGAGATATCGGATAGCGAGGATGAGCGTCCGCGCAAGAAAGCCAGGGAGAACAATTACCTGGGTTTTATTGACTTGACAAGGTAGTTCACCGAGTAACGATAATAGTAGCCTTCCTCTCGATTAGCACACCTTCATGTTATTAAATTTAATTGGCTCACTTTTTCTCCCATTGTGTCGCCTTGTTCAGCATCACCGTGATCAAGGGCCCCGCCAGCGAGCACCTGCAAAAATAAAATAAAATAGTAAATGCTCGCCGACATGAAGTCTGGCGTCGAGTGGGTGGGCATGAAGTCTGGCCCTGCAGCCGACATGAAGTCTGGCTGCTCGTGCGCTTGCTGGTCCCTGGTCGTGGGCGTGGGCAGTCGCGGGCATGGAGGGAGGGGGTGAAGACGAATTGGGCAATGCATCGCCACTGCACAGCACGCTATCCATTTTCGTCTAAGTCCCACTACCAGTGCCCACCTCTTCTGCCCTCCCTCCTCCCTCCGCCTCCCTCATCCAACGCCCGCTCCCCACCACCACACCGATCCAGACTTCATGTCGGATCACTCACCAGGAGTCCAGGACCCAGACTTCACGTCGAACCCTGTGTGATATCTCCAGATTTCACGTCGGAGACCATGGCTCAGCTGTCGCCCGAGAAACCACACCCCCACAGCGTCGACCTACTCCGAAACCGCTCTCTGCTGAGCCCGCTGGGGCCCTTTGACGGCCCCGTCGCTGCCCACGCTCAAATCGGGGCGCAGCATTTCTACATCCCAACCAATACGGACTATGTCCCCGCCGTCCCCTTGCTGTAAGTCCCGCACAAGGTCTTCTTGCGCACGGACATGCGCTATGGGCTGGACGACCCCACTCTCTGGCCCCAGCAATTCACGTTGTTCTATTGCCATCTGCCCTTGATTTTCAATAAGGGGGCCCGTCCCGAGCTGGACATGATGTGGTGGAATCCTGGCGAGCAGGACTTTCATGTCGGCAGTGCGATCACGCGGGGCCTCGGGAGCCTCAATCGCAACAAGTTCTCCCCATTCCTCCCGCTCGTCACCGACATCGTCATGCGCTGCAGAGAGCTTCGTCGAAAATCCCCGGCCTTGGCAATCCCTCTTTTCGGCCAGCTCATTCAGCAGCTTCTCATGCTGCTCGAACAATTGGAGATGCTGCCCACGACGTACACGAAGATGCTTTTCACGGTCACCTCCCTGCAACACGCATTCCTCGAGCTCGATGCGCTGTACATTTACATGACAGTGTACAAGGAGCGCATCGACAACTACCTCGCAGCTACTGTCGATCTAACTCATCCCGGGCAGTTCGTCGGCGCTTTCACGACGGTTCCATCTGTGGCTCAGCAGCCTTTCGGCGCTGGCATACCGTTTTGGTTTATCCGAGGATACGAGTTCTTCGACCAAGAGAATATTCTGGGTGTTGTTCCATTGACGCAACCGAGCTTTGGCCTTGCTGACCCCGACGCACATGCCGTGGGCGCACCGCCGGCGCTGTACACTGGGAAAAGCACCTTCGACAAAATCGCAGCCATCCAGCTCGCTGCCCGCCAAACACCGTGGTATACTGACCTGTTTGAAACAGGTTTCACTCGCACTTCGGATGCCCCCCCCACGGACGACTCTCATCCAGTGATGCCGCCTTGTATGTGACTCAGCTCACACACTGAAAAAGACTAATCGCTCTAATGCAGCAGTTCCTGTTTCCAGCGGTACCGCGAGCACCTCATGTTCAGTCGTGCTGCCTTGTATGTGCTTCGTCTTGTGATATTTTTCAAATCGCTGACTGTGCTCTACGATAGCGTTCTTCGGTTTCGGGAGGAGCTGAGTCTGTGAAGGGTAAGGCCGCAGCGCTACTCAACAGTGGCAAGCCTCACTTGTGTGGTAGGTGACTTGGACGATTCGACGGTGAAACGCTGACTATTGAACACTGGTGAAATAAAGCGTGGAAGCTGAGCACAAAAGTGAACAACCAACAACACCAACAACACACAACAACTCAAACTATCAAACGCGCAAGTTCGGGGTTCCTACCAGGTATTAGGCAGTGGCAATTTGGGGACTTTACAACGTAAAAGCGGTTTTTAGCTAAGGTGATTTTTGGGATAACCAGACCGTTCTAGGCACTTGACGCGACCTCAGAGGGTAAGGAAAGTAGGATTGGGGCAACAGGGGTTTGGAATTACTTCCAAGGTGATCTTAAGATCAATAGGATTTTGTCTGGCACTTATATTTGGTAACGGGCTTGATAAACTTATGGCAAGTAACGACGAAGGTTACAGCTCCACAGAAATCCGATGTTCAACTTGTCACGGTACTGGTAACTTGTAACTTGCACTTGATTAGCTCTTTCGAACTTCTCAACTTGTCTCGCGTTCAAATATCAATTGAAATCAAATTTATTCCCACAATGTAAGCTAACTGAAAGAACTAAAAGTTCCTAGAGTTGTGCCGAATAAAGTCTAGACGTTCCCACACAGGACCTAGCTGGTAGCCTTGGTCTCTGGGTAAAAAAGGGTAGAATCCACTGGCTTCCTCCTAGAGAACTACGGGTATTTATACAAACGAGAGATCTAAATAAGGAAATCACAGTATCTGGTCACAAATAATACAAACGGGTATTCAGAACTCGTCGGATAAACGCTCCGAGCTCATTTAGCTGCGAAACTGGTCCTGTTGAAAGTTAGTTCGCGAGAAAATGGTATATTTCTTATTTTAATGGTGGCTGAGACCCCCGTCCTCAGTCACACCAGGAACGAGCCGCATGGCACGCTCGATTCTGACTCGAATCCGCAGCTGCTGCGCTGCAGATCCCATGCGTTTAATGACAGCTCCATATGGTTTCTAGGCTTTTAGATAAAGCGAGTGCCTAGACCGGGTGATCTCTATTTAGCCACGCAGAGTTGTTGTTCCGCTGGCCCGATCATCGGTCCGGTTAAACCGTTGACACTTCCTGTCAAAAGCTTGATTGGCTTTATCGGGAAGTGTCGGACTTGCCGCCGCGCGAGGTCGCTTTGACCGCCGTGACATTGTGCAAACTCTAATCTGTCCCAGCGTATTGCCCATTGTCTAGATGGCGTGCAGTAACTATGTCCTTGGTAGGATCGTGCAGGCAAGTCCCAGTTCCTCACAGAACGGATGTATGACCTTTAGCTAAAGGTAGTATAGCTGCTTGGGAATCTGGCCCATAGTGGTACCGTCATCACAACCGAGCGCCCACAGATAGCACACGTAGTATATCCTTAGCTAGATGTTCGGACCTCACACTAGCTCTCTGGAGCATGATCTATTGGTTTATATGGCCCTAGTGAGTAACAACAGACACAAAATTGAAAGATTTCACGCCTGGTCACAGGGCCGGCCTATCACTGCTGGTTGGAGGCCTACGAGCGCAAGCACGCAGAACTCTTCCGGGTGATCGCGAGGTTCTGCCGCGATAGCGTGGTCTGGACAGGGCGTGCAGATCACGAGCAGGAGAACGGTGCCGTGTGTTTCGCCTGGATGCAGGCCGCGATGTATCGTCGTCTGCAGCACAACGCGGAGGAGATCTTCAAGAGCCCCGAATCCGGTGCACACCACGATTGGGTCAAAGCAGCCAGCTTCGATGAACTGGTGACGAAAGTGGACAGCTGGCGCGACAAGGTCTTCACCTGGATGGACAAGATGGTACGTGCAACGGTCTCCCGCCCTGGCTACTGCTTACGACGAGCTAGGGCATACATCGGGCTTATAATGATTTCTAGAGCAGGCATCCGAAATAGGAAATCCTATTTTTCCTTACCGGGACAGACTCGGATGGACTGAAGTTCTGGCGCCACAGACTTAAGTCCTCGTGGAACTTCAGATGTACGGGACTCAAGTGTATTACTATTCAGGACTTAAGATATATATGGGACTTTAGTTGCGCATGGGGCTTGAGTTGCGGACAGGACTTCTTCAGTGGGAGTGCGGGACTTAAGTCCACGGAACTTAAGCTCGGGCGAACAGGGAAGAGCATGGTTACAGGTGAATTATATAGTGGTACGGTACAATACATGAACTTAAGTCCCTCGGAACTCATGAGTTCCATAGGGATGGGAACCAGCCGGAACTTAAGATCACCTAGCCTAGTTTCATGCATTTCGATGTTACATCTGGCATCCGAACTGGCTCTTAGAAAGCATATGCATTGTTGCACTACAGGTGCATAACCGAACATCAATCAACCCACATCTTCCTCTCCAGATCAAAACACCGTCTTCGGCTTAGACTGCACGCTACTCTCCGTCCGTGCTTCCAACCGCGCCTTGACACTCCCATGTACCTGTATGGTGTTGGTCCTCTGCTTCGGGATGAGTCTCCCGCGCCCCATGTTCCACTCAAAATATGTCACCCACATATTATCCCCTTGCTGATATCCCTGCTTGAGCGGCAGGAACTCGAGGATCCACCAGAACCACAGCGGTCTGTTTCATCCTGGGTTAGAGGTCTGCGAAACTTGTATGTATCAACATCTATCGGAACGACTTTGGTCGACGCGGTTGAAGAAGCAGGAGACGTCTGAGGAATGGCCACCGCCTGGCGACGGGACGAACACGGTTAAGTGCGAGCTGTGAGCACGTTCGCGAGAATCGAGACGCAGTTCGGCGCCCATAACACGAGAAAGCTGCAGATTCGTGACCTTGTTGCAGACCGCACTGGGCTCTTTATCACTGCTCAGCACATACGCTTGGCGTGCGGTAACAAGAAACACGTGATTGCCATGTGTTCGTAAAAATCATTGTCGAACTCGATAGCAAGCTTGACATACTAGTCGAACGTCACCAATTTAGGGTGAACGCCACGGAGGAGATCCCGAACAGAGTTTTTGAGACCTTCCCTGAACTGATCAAGCTTGGTCATGTTGGAGAAATCGACGTGCGGCAGAAGCTCGCGGAATCACGCGACGTAAAATGTGCACGATCCCATTTGCCGCAGCGCTCTGATTTTGCGGACCGCTGTCGCCAAAAAGTTTGGATCCATGAACTGTGAACGGAAACCAGCGAGGAAACCAGGAAAATTAGAAAGAAGGGACACATTGTGAGTTATCGTAGTATAATAACACACCTTCCTTCACACACGTCGAAAAGTACCCCGTCTTGTCATGATCATCGGTCATCCGCTGAAGGCAAATGTCCTCATCAATAAACGGTTCGACGTTGGTGGTGGAGCTATCAAACAAGAGTGGCTCGCGAGCCTTTCGAGGGTGATCCGAGGAAGGGCCGTGGAATGGTACGGGAGCGGGAACAGAGGCGGGAGGCAGAGGCGGGACCGAATGGGGAAGTGTGCCGACAGTGTTGCCGAGAGTCTGGAGCGCGGCTGTCATGGCGGTGATGGCGTCGCTGGTGGCGCGTTGTTGCTGCTCTTGGGCCAAACACGCCTGGGCTGAGTCCTGATGTATGTCCTTGCTAAAGCATGGTCTCTTGCGAGGGAGGCGGCTGCTGGGGCAAGGGATCCGATTGGTAAGCCGCAGTGCCGTAGTTGGAAGTGTCGCCGCCGGTGTTGTTCCAAGGGTCGGGAGTGAACGCGCCTGTCTCGGATCCATTGAATGCAGAAACAGGTGTGGGGAAAGAAGCAAAGAAGACGGGAAAGATGGTTGCGGTAGGTTTTGGTCTTCTCAAACTGTCACCACGACGCGGGTAGTTCCGGGAGATCTGATGGGGCAAAACTTGAACAAGAACGGGAGGGGATTTAAATGAGGCCGCACAACAGGAGCGAGGCAAAGCAACCATGGAGGCCTCATCGATGGTATGGATCATCCATGCTGGGTGCCGCCTTATAAGCGTACACCAGAGATGGAAGGAACTTCGTGCAAAAGACGCATGCACCATCAGCAACAGTGGAAAGCTGCAGGCGATTGACGTGTGGCGGTGCTCGGCAATCACCTGGCCCGGCGTGTCGTGTCGCATGTTGGCAGGACACTGAGGGAGCGCCCACCCGCAAATCATGTTTATTGAGGCCGACACTGGGTCTTCTTTGTTGTCACCATCCCAGCGTACACTGATGCAAGGGATCACGGCAGAAACACGTGCGGAGTTTCGACAAAGGAAGATCTAGAAAAAGAACAAAGACACATACGCCATGTGCCCACCAGTCGCATGCAACATGCTAGGACGTACTAGCACCTGCCGGCGTGCGCTCATATTTTAGCAGGAGAAAAAGCCCCACTAAAATCCCTGTTCTGGTTCCCTAGAGCTTGCTTCTGGCTTCTGGCATTGAAACACAAGGTTTTTGGGATCAACATTGAATGCATAAAAACACTGCACGTGCGCTGTGGCGGTGTTACGCCTGCGAGTGCAGGCGCTGAGAGCACACGCAGTGTTGTACCTGAACACGCACACATGCGAGCACACACGAGCACATGCGGAGCCGAGTACTGAGCGGACGCTCCGTGGGTTGCGCGTGCACACTGAAATTTACCTGGAGAAAAAATGAAAGTAAAAGTTGTTATTTTTCCGTGGATTTTCCGAAGGTAAAAGTAGAACTTTTACCATCAGAAAATTGAGGCCAGATATTTCCTGTGGTAAAAGGTTTCCTTTTCTGGCAGAAAAACTCCTGGAAAAAGTTCAACTTTTTCCCTCAACTTATCCGCGGTAAAAGTACCCTTTTTCGGTGGGAAAGGCAGTAATTATTTTTACTCTATTTTACTTGCAGTAAAAGTTTCCCGCAGTAACTGGATATCCTAGTTCTAGGCCCAGTTTCCCACGGTAAAATTCTTTGATCACCGCCGTGACCGCGCTCGGATCTTTCTCATAGGAAAGTTTGCCTTTTTCCGGCGGAAAAATTCGCGGAAAAAGTTTAACTTTTTCCCTCCACTTGCCTGCAGTAAAAGTACCCCCTTTTCCCGGAGAAATATCAGTATTAATTTTACTTTTTTCCCCCCTGGGTAAAATTTTCCCACGGTAACTGGATATCCTAGTTCTAGGCGCATTTTTCCACGGTAAAATTACTTGATCACCGCCGTGATTGGAACCTCAGCATAATATTGAATATTTGATTATCGCATCCGGAACACATCTCAAGGTCGATGATAAAATCGGAGTATCTTTGAATTGATTCGAGACACAAAAAAAATCCAACTCGGTTATCAGCGCACGTGATCAATCTTTGCCTCCGACGGTCGGACCATCATTTGGCACTTCCTAGCTTTCGTCTTTTTTGTTGGTTCAACTAAGCTCGCGCATTCATTGGCCAGTCTGAAATGCTCTGAAAGGGATCAAGAGGAACTTCCGACTGAAATGTTGCCTATGCTGGCGTTACAGTGGCACCGGCAGCCAGGGTGGATGTAGCTGGATGTCTGTTTCTCCAAGCCCTCCGCGTCTGAGTCGCACTTTATGTATACAGTGGTCCTTGTCGAGGCACCTTCGCGAATTGCTATAGAATGTTCTTCCTGTCCATTGTCCTCCTTTCTTGATCCGTTCCAAATCTGGTCCTCTTCATGACTTCCCCTCAGCGCCGGGGGAGAAAATATTTGTCTGGTCAAAAGCCCGACTGTATTGCGCTGGTAGCTAAAAGTTTCCTCGAAGAGTATCTCAAGGCAAAAACATCTGTAACCACAATCTTCAAGTGGACACACAAAATCAGGCCTTCTCGGCCATGGGCCGTGGGTTCCTGGGTGTTATTCTGTTGCTAGACTACGGTAAGCACCTACAATCATTTCAAGGAGGTTCTCTGATTATTCGGACGTACAGGTCTATACTTGAATAATTCAGGACTCAGGATGACCACACACTCAGTTGTGGACAGCCAGAAGTTGGCTGAGGCCCAAGAGTGAGTGATCCGTCAGTTGGGTTTCTTCCACTCATGAGTCGCGATGTGGAGCCAATGTGCCGAGTCAAAGGATTGCGTTGTAAGAGGTTCAATGCACACCGCACACCGCTCGCCGCCGACCAGATCCACCTCAGCCGATCACGCGCTGATCCCGCATTTTTCGCTTCACCGCCCATGTCCGCCTCGTCCTCCTCCTCAGCACGCCGCCTTGTGCTGCACCCATCCACCCTGAGCGACGCCAAGCACGCCCTATTCACCCCGAGCCTCGCCGACCTCGCCGACACCGCCGGCGACCTAGAGCATGTGAGCGTCAGCGTGCGCGAGGCGCGTGCGTCGTTCAATTAGGTTTTCGTTCGAGAGGAAGTCACGGGGACAGCTCCGCTTTCGTCCTGCCAAAATTGTCGCGGCCGACACTCCTCAAAAGTTGGCCGTTGCCCAATCTCGAGGCACACCCAGCGCTGCGTCACATTCTGTTGAGTCTCGTCTCCGACATCCTTGCAGTGAACCATCGACATAGACCAGCGGCCGCTGCCGGATCCGCAACCCAATGTAAACCGTCATGGGCGCTGACATTCCAACGCTAATTGCCTTGGTCCGTGGGAATTCGAGCCGCAGAGGTTCGATGTTTACGATATTTGGGGAATAAATTTTGTTGCCGCCGCTAGTATCCAGAAACCCCCATTAATGTCGAGATTAAAACTGCCACACACTTTTAAACAAAGGGTCGACAAACGACTACCAGTGGGTGAGTACTCTGCACGGATTCGTAAAAACATTCATGTTTTACTGGCGATGGTTTCCATCCGGAGCTGATTTTATTCGTGGTGAACAGCCTGACCCAGGTGTTCAGGAATACGATGCGTGTTTCCCGCAGCAGCTTCTTGAGTCCAAGAGTCGTTGCGCGGTACTTCACTGTCGACGGGCTTACCTCCCTGCTAATCTGCCTGTGACGCCGGCTTTTCTGCGCCCAGGTTCAGGAATGAATATTGACCGAGCAAGTTCACTTTAATCCGAATCCCATTTTTTTTCGCGGTATTGCCGCATAGGAAATGTATCTCGGGACTTTGCCGCTTCTCTCTATCTTACGATAGAGTGCAGGTGCGCTCCACCGCCACGGGTCTTCAAGTTCTTATCTCCAAATTTGAATTGGAACCTTAAGAATGATTTCTCGCCCACACAGGAAGTGTTCGATTCGTATATACTTCGATAGATACCCTAATACATCAAAAAAGGATCACTAAATACCTAGGTGCACTTGAAGTTACCTGAAGTGGGGGTGAAGTTGCAACTATCGTCCTTCCCGCCAGTGATCGCAACATTCACAAAGTCGAAATTGGAGCACGATCCTGAGCCACAGAGGATGAAATAGTTCTGTGCTGAAGAGGTGGCGGTTCCGGTGATGTTGGACATGGTAATGCCATTGATGATGACGCCGTTAGTAGGAGTACCTGCAAGGATTCAGAAACCAGAATATGTATTGGGATGGGGTCGATAACAAAGTGCTCGTGCTTACCAGTGGGTCCGCCGTTCAGATAATCCTGCTGGATATCTATACCGTAGGTGGAGATATTCGACACCTGAATGTTGCTCCATTCAATGTTGGTGACGGTACCAGTCGTTCCAGAGTTGGTTTTGATACGGGCTCCATTTTGGGAGTTCTTCACGACGGAGTTTGTAAAGAGGACGTCGGATACGTCGTTGTTGGATTTTCCGCCGATGGAACCGATGGAAAGACCATGTCCGCCGTCGCAAACCACGTTCGAGACCGTGATGTTCGAGCCGGATGTGACCGCAACACAGTCGTCTTGGTTGATGACTGTGGTGTCAGTGATGAGGATGTTCGTGCTGCCCGAGACGTCGAAGCCGTCGCTGTTGTGGGCAGCTGGTAGACCCCCTGACGCGGCGTTGGGGGCATTGCCCGCAGAATTGTCGAGAGTCAACCCGGTGATGGTGGTTCCGGAAGCTGAGGTGATCTCGAAACAGTGAACAGGCCAATTCTGAATGTGAAGATTCTGGAGGAGGGATGTTCCGGTCGTCTTCAGGACAATAAAGTGATCGGGTCTGAGGAGTAAATTAAGCAAGAGCAGAAAGTAAAACTGTAGACAACATACTTGGTCGCTCCACCATTGGAGCCTTGACCGTCCCACCACGCTTGACCATTACCGTCGATAACAGAGCCAGCAGCGCCTTGGATAGTAATGTCCTCTCCTCCGATATCAATGAGATCAGAGTCCCAATCGGTGAATGCAAACGTCTGTCACAACGTTAGATAAAACGTCGAGTTGTTTCAAAGACATCGGACGTACAGTTTTTCCTGCGAAAGTGACGGTTGTTCCAGTCTTGAGCTTGCTCAGGTTCAATGTAGTCGAACTCGGCACTGCCAAGTTGGAGAGCACGATCGCCGTACAGGAAGCAGTTGCAGAAGCAACTTGAGCTATTGCGGTCACCGTACAGGTGGTACCACCGCTGGCGACGGTCGTGGTGCTGGTGGTAGACGTAGCTTTCGTGGTGGTGCTCGTAGATGTAGCTTTCGAGGTAGTGGTAGTAGATGTCGTTTTCGAAGTAGTAGACGTCGTTTTCGAGGTAGTAGACGTCGTTTTCGTTGTTGTAGTCGCGGTTGTGGTCACGCCGGTGGAAGGGACGCACTAGACGTGGCAGTTGGTACAAACGTAACAAGACGAATGAATGAAAACACTAACCTGGGAGTAGAAATCGTTCTGGGTCACACAAGTGGATCCGGGAGCACATGTGGTTTCTCCCGTCCAGTTAATACCTCCACACTAGAAATTGTGTCAGTGCGATTTTCCCGGTTGAACGATAAAAGCCGCCCACCTGGCCGAAAATTGGAGATTGCGCCAAGACCCTTGGGACGACAGCGATCAAAGCTAGCAAGAAAAGCTGGATTGTGGCCATGTTCGATTAAACGTGGAATGAAGAAAAGCTACGAGTGGCACGTCGAGCTTTAATACCCTGCTGCCCGGGACATCGTGAATTGAACGGGCCGCTGCAGTGCAAGCCCGGCTTAATACCGGACCTTGTCTAGCCTGTTCGTCTGTCTGCTCCAATATCTCATTATCACGGGGGACGTGGGGCCTGGGATGATCGATGCGGATGGGATGGGATGCGGTTTGGGTTAGTCATCCCGGAAAAACCGTTGCAACTTGCAACGGGCCCTCGCAAACGGACCTGAAATTTCAAGTTCAAGGAAGAAATAAGTGCACCTGAAATTAAAGGTTTCAGGATCAGTTTCTTTTTGCCAACTAAAATAAGGAGTTTCGGGACTTCACGCTCGGAGACCTCCCAAAACTAACCGGTCCGCTCTGGCCCGCCTCGGCCGTCGCCCACAACGAGGGTATCAGGAATCCCCGAAGCCTTGACTGAAACTTACTGTTCGGTCAATGTTCGGTTTTTTTTAAGACTGATCCTGAACCTTTGGTTTTAAGAGCACTTATTCTGTCCCTCAAACCTAGGATTTAGTTACATTTCCAGCACAACGGGTTTCCGGAGTGAAGATAATTGCGCTTAAACTTTCGGCCGGCCCGTCCTCTGACTTTCCAGGTGAGCGACAGAGCAGGTCAAAAATGATGGCCGAGGACCAAAAATATAGCAGCCATACATTGCTAGAATCAGCAGCGCGCGCAGAGTTATTCCGAAGGCTTCGACGCTTTCAATTTGCGGGTGCGTGACCATCAAGCCATTCCCTCGACTCGGAGTCAACTGCCGCGGGTCGGAATGCGTGTCAGACGAGTCCATTTTGTCCACGCGGAATGATAGCTCATTTGGATCATTTGGATCAGCTTGGTCTGGACACGAGTGTGAACATCGCTTCGACATTTGGATTCGAGACGCATACAGGCACACAAAGCTCAAATCTTTTCGCCGGCTGGGAAAGCCGGACTTCTGTGGATAGTTGACCAGTTCATCTACGGACCGTTGATTCCTCCGTTGGTGAGCCGGCGAGCTTCATTTCATTCTGGTCGAAGCTGGATCGTGGCTGCTTGGTGGCTGATTTCTTTGGTAATGCCGCTCGATCACCGTTCCAGGACTACGGCGATCAAATAGACCGTTATTGATGATGGACCTACTCGTGTTCAATAAAGAGTGTCCTTCGGTGAAAATAAAATAGATGAGAGTCACTGCGAATTACATTCAATCGTTTTACCTGCCACCATTTTTCGTCTTCTGCGCCCCAAGGCCAAAGTCAGCCAAGCACGCATTCCAGTCCTCGTTGATTAGAATATTTACCTCCAGTGGTTAATGATAAATCAGTTGATCGTACATAGGATTATCAAAAATCGTGTACCGCATGGACGATGTTGTGGGAGTCAAGGTATTCAAGGCCCTAAACGATTTCGTAGAGTTTGACTCCTGGATTAGATACTGTAGGGCGAGACTGAAACTGGGACGAGACGAATGCTGACCAGTTTATCCACATAGGCATGACCGTGGGCTTGGAGATAACTCACAATTTGCGGTGCCGTGTTCCATCCAGGGAGACACCGGGCAAAGAGTTCCAGGAAAACTGTCCTGACCGATACCTCAGAATGTTATTAAAGATATGTAATGTGGGTGGTACAGATCTTTCCACAAGAGACCCGGAGCTTCTCGGCAGAATTTCTATACATATTCCGAATTTCCGAAAAGGTATTTAGAACTCGATGAGCCATATAAGAATAGAGCAAGCAACCTCACCAAGCGAATACGTCGTAGATGTGAGCTACCGAGATACGCTTCAAAGCGACGACGGCCTGATTATGATGCGACGCGCGAAAGATGTCTCCGAAATCCACCTGCGAAGGTGGGGTGGTCTGCCTGCTCGCTCATTCCGGTAATGGATGAAAAGTAAAGACAGGAGCTTATTATAATGCTTCCGACAGAGGGCGCCATCTGACTGTATTCCTTCGGTAAGTAGTAGAAACCTCTGTCGAACACCTAAGATGCACATATCAACCGAACCGAAAGATTCAGAAATAGTACGGATGATTCCTACATCCTGGACAACATCGAGGAAACATTGAGCTGAATCACTCTCGATGCGTAGCACGGCCTGCTCGTCGGATTGGGAGTTGAAAATGGACACAAGATGTATGGCGATCTGCTGATCATCCGCGCGCAAGGCGGCTCGGAGTCTTGAGTCATTTGCGAGCCCAAGTTTCGCCGACAGCTGAGTGGTATGTACCAGGGCACAGTACTGTAATATTCAGACCAAGTGTTCACAAATGTTGAAATTTTCGATCACCGAGATGGCCGATAAATTTTCTTTTGATTTGTCACGATTTTTAAAAGCCTTGAAAAAATCGGCTGTTACGCGTTACGTGAACAGTTGGTCTGAATAGTACAGTACTCGATCAATTCGACAGGGGGTGTGACCCGTGACCACAAATACCAGTTCGACAATTCGGCAAAGCTGGGAACTCATCGTGACACCCCCCAAAATTCGACACCGGAAATTTTGTGCCTTTTTTGTGTCGCTGAGCACGATTTGGGCCGGCCGTGACCAAAAACCCATCCGACAGACCCCTCCGTGACCCGTGACTGTCGAACTGAATTGAAAAAGTACGGCTGTATTTTGGGAATCGGGAAGAGTTCATACTCGCCGCTACCCCAGCACTGGCTCTGCGGGCGGAGCACTGAGATCGGGCACGGTAGATGAGGTGCGTCTTGTCGTGCGCTAACAATTAATTTAATTAATTTGTTCCCCCGCAGATCCTGCGCCCAGTGTTCGCTCCTGCAACGAGTCACGACGCTCAGCAGCGGCGCCTTCTTCGCGGCGCTGCGGCTGGTGTTGCACGCGCAGGCGGGGCGCGGCATCGACCGTGGCCTCGCATTCGTGCAGGGTGCGTCTGTCTATTGTTGCTATCTCACCCGCTTATCTGCCTTTAGCGCTCGTCAAGCCGCACCAATCCCGCTAGGCGCCCCCACGAACCCCTTCCTCCCTACGCCCGCCTCTAGTCCGGAAGCGCGCGCGCGCCCGTCGCTGCCCCCGCGCAAACCGATCTCCCCGGCGCCGCGCAAAATCGGCGCCACAGCGTCCTCCGAATCATCCCTGTCACGTCTGCGTCGAGCGCCTCGTCCGCGCCACTGCGAAGACACACCATGTACATACTTCCTCGCTCTCCTTCGCCGGCTCCCCGACACACCCGGTATTTTCCCCGCCGACGCACTCCCTGCGCCGCGCCTCGACGCAGCGCCCGCCCGCCTAATCTCTCCACACATCCGGCACTTCGCGGACCCGCACCGCATCGGGCGGCGGAGCCCCGCGCCCGTATCCTCAAATTCAAGCGCAACCACCGGCCCAAGCCCAAACTCACATTCAAAACCAAAACCCGTTCCGCCCGACCCCGCCCCCGCGGCGCGCCTCCTGTCCGTGCCGACCTCCCCCGCACCGCCGCCCGCGCCCTTCCCGTACCCCACCTCCGCCGGCCCGCGCAGCACCTCGTTCGCGCAGCACCCGCCAGTGCACCCGCAGCGCCGCGCGTCCGCGTTCGAGGCCGTGTACGGCGCCCCTGCGTCTCCTTCTTTCACCACGCACACTGCTCACGACGGGCAGCGCGTGGCGTCCGCCTCGTCCGCTTCCGACTCCGCACGCCGCTCGTCCAACTCCGCACCGACACGGCGGCCCTCCTCCTCCCCCGATGCTTTCACGCGCGAACGCACCTCCTCATCGCCCTCCGCTCACCCTCCCGCTCACCCTTCGCCGCACCCTTGCGGGCGCGGGCTGAGTCGGCGCGAAACACGGCGAGGGCGAGGGGCTCGTACGGGGGCGGGTATACGGTGCGGAATGGGAGGCCCGGTGCGCAACGCGGGGATAAGGATGATGGAAGAGATGGGGAGACGCGGGGGGCTCTGTAGGCGCACGCGCGATGAGATGAGATGAGATTCGGGAGTGCCGCAAGCGAAACGAAGGCTACCGGTGCGCCTCTACTGATATCTCGCGGCAGCGCGCGATATTGAACGGCCCACCGCAGATTCCGCGGTTCTCATTGCTTGCCGCCCGGCCACGACGATCCTCGTTCGACAACGACACGTTCGGTCTCGATGTATTCCCAGATGTGATGGATCGAGTACGCCTCCAGAGTACGGATGTACGCTGGTATTTTCGGATTCCGCGCATACTCAGCAATCCACGCGCAGCGCATCTCACCTCGCTGATTCTGCACGCAGACCAGACCGCACTGAGTGCGTAGCGCATCTCCCAGCCTCGCACATCCGCTAATATCCGTTCCGTTGATACAGATCCGGGCACTGGCAGTTCACGCGTCCGAGCCGCACCAATTCGTAACGTGAATAATAGGCCCGGGAGGACGCGTAGGCGACGGCCCCTCCATCTCCACTTACGTCTTATTCTAGTTATGCAGCCAACCCCGACCTGACGCTCGCGATTCTCCGCTACGAAGTTGACCCCAACGGTCAACGTTCCTGGCGCGAAGATGGATCCGGACGAAGGCTTCGTGTCGCGCTGGTTGCATTTTTCCTGGTCCTGACAGATGATCGACGAGGATGAAAGCCGATTACGTCTCAACACCCCGGACAGTTGGGCTCGTGTCCGGCGCTCGACATCACTCAGCGAGGCTTCGAAGGTATACATGACTCCTGCGATTCCCATCTAGTGCAATACTGACGAGGAATCCAACAGCCCCAAGACTTTGCCATCTGACCAATTTTACGTGGATAGTTAGCTTCAGGGGACGCAGTTCAGCGCTGACACTCCTCAGGATCCTGCTGCCGCCCAACTCGATCATTGATATCAGCATTCCTGGAACTGGAGGTTGGTTCAGCCGAATTCCATACATCTGTTTGTACTGACATTGGCTCCCAGCGTACCCCTTCTACTGTACATTTATATTTCTTTCCAAGTCGCCTGCACCGGCGGTAGTCGAGTAACGCTCAGTGCACGGACATAACTTCGACGTTATTCTGCCGCCGAACGCTGTGACGCCGGACTTCGTCAACCCGCTCGAGTCACTGCATTCCGGCCCCATGTAGACCAACTGTAGACAGACTTGTCTACATGGGTTTACGTCTGGTAGATAGAGGTAGACAAACCCCCTACGTCTGCCTATCTCTGTGTACCAGACGTAGACACAATGTAGACATTATCTTCCTCACCTAATGAAGAGTCAGGCGTGTAATTCTCATCATGGACGGCGGGGAGTACGGGAACAAGTAGAATGATCATCAACAGAAAACAAAATCTATTGAGTCCTGGGTGAAGGCCGCGGCACGGCCCGGCAAACTCGCACTTATAGTTTTTTTTTTTTTTGTACATCCATTCCACAACAATCTTACCAGCCAAACAACTTCATTGCATTTTCTTCGCAGCTGTTCAATGAGCTCACTTAAACATTGCCGCTGGAGTATGGTGCATGCATTGCTGTTTATAAGCCAAGTGAGCATCGCGAAGTGGGTACATAATTAGAGATGATCGTTAGAGCAGTGTCGTACTCTAATGCATGTAAAACATAGAATGTGTCTACATCAGTATCGGATCCATCCAAGCATCACAGTTGCGAAAAATGCGGATCCAACCGCAATGGTGCGGTCTATGTCCGTGTGTAGGCTGATCTCATTGCCTGCTATCAATTATCAGCAAGCCGAAAACAAACGGAAGGTTGGATCACGTTTCAGGATCCATGCCCTGTGATTCGAGGTGGTGCCATATTCGCCAACTGCCTGTCGTAGGCTACACAAAGATCTCGTCCGGCCGAACCATCACCATCCAGATTGGGGTGGCTCAGAACAAGTAGTCCTGGTTCGGCCTGCACCAAGAAGGTAGGCAACTATGCTCGGTAGAAGGCACAAAGACGTACATTGTCAGTGACCACTGGGCGAGGAAGACAAACATATATGCAAGGTGGTCCTCCGAACATTGATGTTGCTTGATGATTCAATCGCGAAGGTGAGCTATTATTTGATCCCAATTTGAAGCTGATAATCATTTGTAGAACACATTCAAAGCCAGGACCGCCAAGGAAGTAACATTTATCCAGAGCGTCACCGTTAGACGCACCAAAAATCCGTGGCAAACAAACACTTTGATTGGCGAGCAGTGACAATGAGGATTATCCTGAAACAAGGAAACGGATGGCGATGCTCCGTGAAACACGCAGGAAGGTCCTAACAAAGGCGAAAATCAGGCTAGCGGTTAAATTGTATTGTACCGCTGTAGAACACATGCTTGCCTT
>JARKIE010000915.1:0-20259 GCA_029378255.1 Mycena rosella
CATACACAGATAGCTCTACGAGTCCGAGGGACACTACGCGTTCAATATTCTCTCCGTCTCCTTGATGTACATATCGGCCCTTTCAATATATTTCAAGCCCTCCGCCAATTCCTTCTTCTTCGTCTCATTCTGGATTCTCAGCAACGCGTTCTTCGCCTTGGCCTGTTCCAGCCGGGCACGAAGGGCCGCATTCTTCCGAGCTTGCATCGGCTCGAACTCCTTTTCCAACCATTCGCGGTAGATTCCAGCAACGTCTGCGGCCTCGATGGACTGCACCCGCGCGTCATACAGTGCACTTCCAAGATATTACAGACCGTACACTACACGTTCAACATTCGCTCCGTCGCCTCGATGTACATATCGGCCCTTTCTAGGTATTTCAAGTCCTCCGCCAATTCCTTCTCCGCCGTCTCCATCTGGCCTCTCAGCGACGCGTTCTTCGCCTTGACCTGTTCCAGCCGGGCACGAAGGGCCGCATTCTTCCGAGTTTGCATCGGCTCGAACTCCTTTGTAAACCATTCGCGGCAGATCCCAGCAACGTCTGCGGCCTCGATGGACTGCACCAGAGGGGCGCCTGTCGGTGTCGGGTCGCCACTCGAAGCACGTTCGGCGTTGGGCTTCATCTGCTTGGCAAGTAATAAGCCGTCGGTACAGTCTTCTTGATTGAGCATACCTTCGCGGCGCTGTCGTTCCTCTCGAGCGCGTCATTCGACTCATCCATGAAAGTGTCATCAGACCCGTCGAAGTCGATGCTGGCGGCAACAGCAGTGGACTGGAAGTGGTTGCCAGAGAGCAGCGCGGATGCCGATGTGGAAGAGGCGAGGGGTTTATCGAGGAAGGAGGCGGACGCGACGGGATTGGTGGACGCGCCGGACAGCTTCGTGGGGACCGATATGGACGACATGGACAGCGCGACGGGGGACGTGTCACTGGCGACCGATATGGACGACGGGATGGACGCGGTGGAGGAGTCGTTGAGAATGGAGGTCCAACTCGAGTTGTCTTCAGCCATAGGAGATATAGTGTGTAGGAGGTCCAAGCTCGCACAAATCCTACAGGGTCTGCGTCGATTAGTGGTTAAATCACCTCCCGACCCGCTAGCGGCGTATGCGGCGAATCCAGCAGGTTGCAGCGGCGCACGGGGTGTGGGAACAGGGAATTCTGTGCAGTGTCAATAAGACATGTAGGAATGGAGGAGAGGCAGACTGACGGCTGGCCTTGAGTTTTGCAAGCTCCAGACGCGTAGACAGACCTTTTGCCTTGTCTGTTTGCAACCGCAGGGCCTCGTCTGCATATTTTGGTGAAAAGAAAATGCCGCCGCCGGTCCGAAACTTACCATGCTTGCGTTGATCTGCGGCCGCCGCCGCGCTGTGCTGCTGGAACGAATGTGTTTTTTCGCGCTCCCAGTCGAGTTGTTTGAGAAGGCGCATCTGTTCCTTCTTGGCATTTTCCGCAGCGAGTCGGCTGCTGGCAACCCTGGCGGCTTCGCGCTGATACGCGGCGGCATTGATGCTGCTCATGAGTGTGCGAGCTTCGGGGAGCATAATTTTGGCAGCCGCGGGGAGAGCGGGAGCTGCGGGCAGCTTTGTTTTGGGCGCCGGCGGCGGGACGAGTGGGCTGTTGGAGGTAAATCAGTTCTTGCGCCGCGTTTGACCGATGAAGAAAGATGAGACACACTGCGCTTCATTCCTTGCAGAGGAAACGGCTTCGAATGCAGGCAAGAGTGCGGAAGGGAAGTCGTCCGAGTCCGAGTCCGAGTCCATAGTTGCGCGTCCAAGACCACGTGACAGCGACATAGCTCTGCACCTTACCAATAATGTTCGCGGTCTTCCCTCGCGCCGCTCGCCCTCTACGTCCAGACCCGACGACAACTTTGGCGGTACATGACGAGGAACCCACTCAGAACAACGCAGAAGACGCAAACGCCGAGCCTGATGAAGCCGAGGACGTGACCATGGTCGCCGCAGAACCTCTCGAACCAAAGCACGACACGCACCGTAAGAAGCGCAAATCCGACTCTAACAACGAAGACATCCGCAAACCCAAAGCAACAAAGACGACGAAAGCTCGAATCACTGCATCGGCTGCCCGTACGACCATCTCCGAATCCTCTCTATTGCTTGAAAACGTTGCACGCGCTCGCCTGACATGCTCTCGCCTCGACGCGGAGACGGCTTTGCAGAAGGAAAAGAACTTGGGCTTCGAGCGTCAGATTGAGAAACTTCGAATTGAGCGGCTCGCGGCGCAACAGAAAGCAGAAGATGACAAGCTGAGTTTGTATATCCGCCTATACCTTTTGTTACCCTCTTGAACGGCAGCCGGTAGACCGGGCGATGTCGCTGCAGGAGGCGATATCGCACACGCGGTTCCTTGAGATCCAGCTGGCAAAGCAAGGTGCGTACGCAACGCCGCCTTTGTCAGGTCATCAAGGGATCCACAGGCACGGTATCATCCGCGGGACCGAGCGGAGCATTTGCGTCGACGCCCGCCTTTGGATCGAACGCAACGCCCGCCTTTGGATCGACCGGCGCCATGCCCTCGGCGGCCGCCTCTTTTGGTCTCGCGAGCACTGGGAGACAAGCGCCGTCCCAGAGAGCGCGGCGTGAAGAGTGGGGGGCATAGCAGGACTTTTTTTTTTTTTCTCTCTGTTTTTGTTTCGCAAATGTTGTACATCATAACAAACAACTATTATCAAGAATCGGGAGGGACGCGATGCGCATGCTCTGCGACGAGGATGTCCTGGGCCGCGCCCAACGCGCGCGTGGCGAGCGCCAGCTTCCGTTTTTGCACCTCAATGGCGGCCTCGAGTGAGGGGAGAACGCGGCGCTTTGCGTTGAGGTGTGCGACAACCTTTAAAGAGTGAGTGAGTAGTAGGGATGGAATGGTGGGGGAAAGGCTAGAAACCAGGTCCATGGTGTCCTTGTTGAACGCGGCTATCTCTGGCAACGAAACCACATGAGTCGAAAAACGAGGTCGAGTCGTGGGCGGTAACGCACCCGCGGCTCCTTTAATCCATTTTGCCTCGGAATAGCTGTCCCAGCGGTCGACGGATTCCCGATAGCTGTTGGCGACCATGCCAGCTACGTCCGGCGGAAGCCCGGGGGCTTTGGAGGCAGCTGCGAGAGCATCAATGGCGGTGTGCCAACGGGCTGTCGTGAGCTTTGGCAACGTTTAAGAAACGGGGGGCTAGACATAAAAGAGGGTCGAACCTGAGCGTCGTCGGGGGTGGGGCTGGCATCTCTGGGCGCATCGTCGTTCTGGTTGGAGTTGGACATGACACCCGACAGTAAAATTCTACCGCGCGAGATATGTGGCAAGCGCTGGAACGCGTCGACGTCGCGTCGCGCGGAAGTATTATGATAGGCACGGGTGTGCGGCAAGATAAGATTTACAAACTACGTATTTATTGAATTTTTCAACTCTTCCAGCGCGGCTTTGACTTTAACCGTAAACTCTTTTATGAGGTTAAACCTCAGACCTATGAGCTGTTAAAAAAGGCGGCTAGAAAAACGAGGCACAGTGAGCACATACTATTGACGGTATTGAGCGCATTGATGTCTGCCAGTGCTTCGGAGCGGCGATGTTCTATACTGTCCTGGGCGCTCTCGATCATGCGGATTCCGCGCGTCAACCATCCACACTGCTCGATGGTGGCGTGGATGATTGATTCGACGAGTTCTGGATATTCATTTGTCGGCGCAAAGTAAAGCAAAAGAGGTCGAGTAGTAGTTACCAATGTGGAACCGTTCGTCGTCCACCCGAGCGTTGTGAACAATGGTGTCGATGTCGGACGTGTCGACGGCGACACCGCGGTCTTTGAGGTACGCGTCGAGCACCGCGAGGTCGAACAAGGGTACAGTGTGTTTTTCATCGGACATGATGGGTGGAGAAGAGCTTATTTTGTAAGACGTAAGACGCCGGGTCCGAGCCGAGGCTTTCGGACAAGTCCGCCTCGCAAACAATTTTATTTTCTAGTCTTGAAGTCTCCCGCCGAATACGATGCAAATTTCCCCGCGGCTCTGATGCGTTGACGCGTGTGCCTGCCTGGCTCACAGTGGGATACCGAAACCACTACCGTGCTCCGTTGCGCACCCGAGCTGACCGCGCTCGTCCGACCAGAGAACGCGGCCCTGAAACGACAATAAAACTCACCAAGGTCGTGGTTCTCGCGCAAAAAGTGTCCGGGACCAACGCGGCGCGCGAGCATGTTTCGTGAGGCCCCATAGCTCCGAAACAGTGAGTTTGCGTTGGTTTCATCATTGTGAGTTCTTGGACGTGGCGGCGGAATTGTACGCTCGCGTGTGCGCTCGGGGGTGACGTGTACGATGGTCTTGGAACGTGCAGGCGCGGCGTTGTCACGGCGCTGGCACGTTGATGGCGGGAATTGCGTGCCGGATTGGCATTGGCAGTAAAAGAGGGCGCGGAGCAGCAGAATCTTGAGCAGCAACGAGTCCCACGCAGTCGCGTCGTGGTGGGACAAGATCCAGAGGAGAGGGCGGAGGTTACTTGGAGCGCCGGCATTGACGTGACGCGGCGCGTCGAATTTTTGAGTGCTTGAGCAGTGCCGCACCGTAACAAAGAGCGGGTCCGTGCAGTGGCGTCGTAGTGGCTGCGCCGGACAGTGTCGCGAGGTCCAGAGAAGGCGGAGAGGCGCGCAAGTGTCGGCGTAGGGGGGTAGAGGTTACTTGGGAGCACCAGCGACGCAGCGTTGACGCGGCCCTGAATATGTCGTGCACTGGCACGTTGAATGTCGAGGCAGCGGCGAGTACCAAAAAAGGGCGTGCATGAGGTCGGACGTGATGACGGCGGAGGTGAAAGTGACGCCGGCGGTACGAATTGAACCGGCGAGATCGGCAGGACGGCATTTGAGCTGGTTCGATTTGCTTTATTGCCGAGAATCGATTCATTCGATCCTGATCCAGGAAACGCAGACGCGAAAAATAATGCCGGCATTACGAATCGAACTGTCGACATCCGCATCATGGCTGGATTTCAGCGACATGCAGCGTTAACATTTGGAGAGGCGGGTCCTAGTTGAAAGCCTGGGAACTCAATGCGCTATAGTGGGTCCGGAGTTTGGTATTTAACGAAAAATTATTGAATTTATCTCCTTCAATTTCAGAAGCACTATTGAATGGATTCATTCCATCGATCTATTCGATCCGTGACGACGCCAATCGAGGAAATGCAAACGTGAAAAAAATAATGCCGGCATTGGGAATCGAACTCTCGACATCTACATCACGACTGTATTTCAACTACGTGCAGCGTTAACATTTGGGGAGTTGGGTCCTGGTTGAAAGCCTTCGAACTCATTGTGCTATAGTGGATCCGGAGTCTGGCATTGAACGATAAATTATCGAATTTATCTCCTGAAGCACTATTGCATGGGTTCCATTCGATCCATGACGATGCCAATCGACGAACGCAGGCATGAAAAATAATGCCGACATCCGCATCACGGTGATATTTCAGCGGCGTGCAGTTTGAATATTTGGAGAGCTGGGTCCTGGTTGATGTGCTATAGTGGGTCTAGCAATAAACGATGGAATTGATCAATCGATACGTTCGTTTCGCGGAAAGGCATAAGGGAGCCGTTGAATTGAATTATATCTGTGGATGCGCGGCATGCAAAATAACACCGTCAACGAGAATGGAACCGCCGATTTCCTCATGACGCGCCCAATTTAAGCGGTTTGTAGCGTTAACGTTTCGACTGGCGAGTCCTAGTTGAAAGTGTCCAAATTCAATGCCCTATACTAGGTCCGGACGCTGGGTCTCGCGCGACTGGCCGACCGGCGCCTTGCTCGCGCTTTTGTTTTGTTTTTTCAGCGCGTACGCGGGATGATCACTCTCGCGGGAATTGACACGCGACGACATAATAACTCCCAATTCGCCTCGTCATCATGTCTGCGTCGATTAGTGGTTAAATCACCTCGTTGTGGTTTCACACAGTTTCCGAGGAGCCGCGTGTTCAATTCACGCCGCGGACAGGTTTTTGGGGTTTTTTTTGGCGCGAGCGAGGCGACGCGACAAAAAAAAACCCCTGCCCAGAAAAACAAAAAGTATGGCACAACAAAAAAAAAAAAAAACCGAATACCGCGCGGGAACCTGGCGTACAGGCGACGCGCATCGAGCAGCGGAAACGAACGCTTGCGCGTCGTGTGTCGCGGGCTCACTGATGCTCGCCGGGCGTCGTGTGGTGGGTCGTGGGCTCGTCGGGCGTCGCCTGCGGCTCCTCTGCTGTGTGTTGCGGGCTCGTTTATGCTCGTTGGGCGTCGTGTTCTCGTGTGCCGTGGCCTGGCGTACAGGCGACGCGCATCGAGCAGCGGAAAGGAACGCTTGCGCGTCGTGTGTCGCGCGCTGATGCTCGTGCGCACTGATGCTCGTCGGGCGTCGCCTGCTGCTCCTGTCGTGTGCTTTCGTGTGCCGTGTTCGGGGGCTTGCTGGTGCTCGCCGCTCGCCTGCGGCTCCTCGACGCACGCGCTGCTGTCAGCGTGATGCTCGCTGTCGCTCACCTCACGGCATGCGAACGCTTGCGCGTCGTGTGTCGCCGGCTCGCTGATGCTCGGCGGGCGTCGCCTGCGGCTCCTGTTGTGTGTTCGCGGGCTCGCTGATGCTCGCCTGCGCCGGTCGCCGGCGTCGCCTGCGGCTCCTCTGTTGTGTGTTGCGGGCTCGTTGGGCGTCGCCTGCGACTCCCGCCGTGTTCTCGTGTGCCGTGTTCGGGTCGCGTTCTGCATGGGAATCAATGCCCGCGTCGCCTGCGGCTCCTGTAGTGTGTTCAAGTGTGCCGTGTTCGATGCTCGCCGCTCGCTGGGCGCCTGCGGCTCCTCGACGCGCTGCTGCGTGATGCTCGCTGTCGCTCACCTAACGGCATGCGAACGCTTGCGCGTCGTGTGTCGCGGGCTCGCTGATGCTCGGCGGGCGTCGCCTGCTGCTCCTGTCGTGTGCTTTCGTGTGCCGTGTTCGCGCCTTGAATGCGCCCCCGCGTCGCCTGCGGCTCCTTGTCCGTGCTGTCAGTTGTTCTCGTGTGCCGTGCTTGCTGAAGCTCACCGGTCGCCGGGCGTCGCCTGCGGCTCCTGTGTGTGTCGCGCGCTTGAATGCGCCCCCGCGTCGCCTGCGGCTCCTTGCCCGTGCTGTCAGTTGTTCTCGTGTGCCGTGCTTGCTGATGCTCACCGGTCGCCGGGCGTCGCCTGCGGCTCCTGTTGTGTGTTCGCGGGCTCGCTGATGCTCGCCTGGGCGTCGCCTGCGGTCCTGTCGTGTGTCGCGCGTCGCCTGCGGCTCCTTGCCCGTGCTGTCAGCGTGATGCTCGCTGTCGCTCACCTAACGCTTTGGCGCCGGCATGCCCAGCCGTGATCCTCGCTGTCGCTCGGCTAACGGGGCGGGGGTAGGCGCGGGGCGGATCGAACACATGCAGTAAATCAGAGCCGGGTGTTCGATCCACCCCGCGGACAAAAAGATTTTGTGAATTTTTCTCTCTTTTTCTTCCGAAAATCCTCCCTTGTAAGTTGTATATCAGACGACACCGCTGTGCACTAAGTCGAAAGGGGTTCGGCCACAATTGCACCAAGTCGAAAGGGGGTTGGATAATATTGCACTAAGTCGAAGGCAGGGAAACTCTCTCAAATTTCTCGTGAGATTCCGGCCGTGGCACTCGTAAATATCAAGTGTATCATACACCTCCATGGCGCAGCAAGGGTTTGGCCAAAATTGCACCAAGTTTGAGGCCAAGTTACTTGCAAATTCGCTGCCCTATCACAATACATATCATCAATTTTTACTCGAGCTACGCAAACATACAAAACATAATGCAGACGTACAACATAGGCGCAACATAAAACCCTTTTCCTTGCTGAAAATTACGTCCGTGTAGCTTATACTTACCCACAGCACGATAGCAGACACATTCGATATCTTTCCGAAAAGAAGCCCCAGAAGCCTCCTCGGCAGAGCCCCAACGACACAACACCTCCAGGAACCGGACACAGAAGAGACTACCGTGTACACAGATGGCTCCGCCATAAAAAATGGCCAGGAGGAAGCCGGGCCCGGGATCTACTTCGGTGACTGCGACCTGAGGAATAAGGCCGCATTCCTGAAATAATGTGGTCACTGGCAGGATCTTTGGCGGAGCTGCTAGAGTTTTCGGTTCACGTTGGAAGTTACAAAAAGTATGCTTACGTCTGCCACAACCACAAAAAAGTGCATCTTGACGATCTTCAAACATTGACGACGGTGTCGATAGAATGGGCTGTTGGGGTTGTTGATTCATTCAGGACGGTCTGAAAGCCATACTTACAGTTGCGAGAGTAAGAATAAATGGAATAGTGCATCTTGACGATCTTCAAACATTAACGACGGTGTTGAAAGAATGGCGGCTGGGGTTGCTGGTTCTATGCCGGGGATCCGAAAGTCATGCTTATAGCTTCATTTATAGCTGCCACAGTAGTAAGAAGTAATAGTGCATCTAGATGATCAACAGTGTCGAAAGATTGGGAGTTGGTTCAGTGCAAAGGATCTGAAAGTTATGCTTACAGCTAACACAAGTCAGAACGGAACAGTGCATCTTCAAAGTCGGCGGGGAGGGGCTTCGAGATCAAGGTTGTCGGGGGGCGGGGCTTGGGGTGGAATGGGAAGAGCCTCTGAGAGCAACTTGCGGCCCAGCTCGAGCTGTAGACCGCCCAGTTTATGTTCGAGCTCCAGCCGTTCTTTGGCGAGCTGAAGGTGCCGATTTTTGAGCTCGAATAAGCGAACCGAAAGCTCTGCGGTTAGACGTTCCTCTGCGGCGGCCTGATTTGTGAGTTCTTGAGTGCGCTGCTGTACATGGGTGACTACGAGTGCCAGAGCCCGGGGCAGCGCGTCGGGCGTGACGTCTGTGGAAGGGTTCTTCAGGCAAATAGTAAAGCTCGTGCCCATCGAGACTGACCGAGAGGTGCTGTTGCCAGTGTTGGTTCGGTTGTCTTGGGCGGCATCGTGGTGGGAAGACGAAAGAGCTGATCTGGAACGTGATCGCGTTATTTTTCGAGTCTCCGCGACGCGCAACCCCCTACTTGACTCTTCTTGACTCATGTACTGTATATAGGTCACTCTGACTTGTGCATGGCAGCTATAAAGAACACCATCAAGACTGTAGCATCTCTTGCTGTACGATTTTCCAGGGTCAGTACCGAGCCACCGTGCCTCCACGGAATGCTAACATTGCGAAGGACATGGCTGCAAGAGCAGCATTCTCAGACGTCCAATTGACCTTTCTCGGAACAGCTTCTGCTCAGCCCTCGTCGACGAGAAACCATTCATCTCTCGCGCTGCGGCTAGGTCCCGATGTCTGGCTCTTTGATTGTGGAGGTATGCTGGTTCTGGTTTCGAACAAGGTCAACTATATCATATCTTGCAGAGGCAACCCAGCACCAGCTCCAGAAAAGTATAGTGAAGATGGGAAAGATAGAAAAAATATTCATCACGCATACGCACGGTGAGTCTACGCACACCTTCGTTATTGCCGAACCTTATTTCCACAGGGACCACATCTTCGGGCTTGTTCCCCTCCTTGCGGGTATTCTCAACGGAGCTGGTGGAACAACAGAAGAAGAGGAGGATCCCAGGGCGCACATCGACGTGCATAATCCCGTGAGGAGACAAACCCAACTTGTCTCGCCCCGCTTCTCACAAAATTCAGGTCCTAGAAATATATGGACCGCTAGGGACCCGCGCCTATGTTCGCGCGGGCCTGAAGTATACGCACACTCTCCTGGGCAGCCCGTACGTCGTGCACGAGCTGCGGCTGCCCTGGGACCCGAAACACGGCGACAACCTCCCTCTTCACCGCGCAGAATCACCTTCGGGGCGGAATATCAGTCAAGTCGACAGCGTGTGGCCGAACATCTATCAAGACAAATTTGTCTCCGTCTCTGCGGCCCCCATACTGCATTCGGTTCCCTGCCTGGGCTACGTTGTCCACGAAGCACCTATTCCCGGCAAGATAGATCCCGCAAAATATATCCCTGAACTCAAGCGGACAAACACCCCGATATCGGTAATGAGCCGTCTGCAGCAAGGGGAGAGCGTGGAGCTCAGCGACGGGACTGTTCTCCATGGACCCCCTCGCCGGCCGGGACGAAAGGTTGTAATTTTGGGTGATACATACGACCCTTCGGCGCTCGTGCCCTTGGCTCGCGACGCAGACTTGTTGGTTCACGAGGCAACCAATGCCCATTTACCTGGTATAGATGAGGCAACCAAGGACGACGATACCTTCGAGAGTATCGAGGCCCGGACCAAGGCCCGAGGACACTCGACACCCCAGATGGCCGGCATTTTTGCGAAGCGCATTGGGGCAAAACAGCTTATTCTGAACCACTTCTCTGCTAGATATCCAGGGAACGACGATGTCGATGACAAGGCCAAGACAGTCATGGATGCCATTGGCGCACTGGCGGCCAAGGAGTATGGAGCCCAAGTTACATGTGCTCGAGACTTCATGAGTGTCGACATATTAAAACAATAGATATACATTCATCAGAGGTCATCTGGAGGTTCCGACAAGACGCTACTCTCGTCACTGGCTTCACCTTCCTCGAGTTCTTCCTCCCTCTTCTTTTTACCCTTATTTCTGGGCTCCTCGACCTCTCCCATCTCGATGTCGTCTTCCACCGCTTCCTCAGCCGGCAATACGGGATCGAGCACAGTCTCCTCTCCTTCCTCCATCTCCATCTTCTCCGGTGGCGTCGTTTCGCTTTCAGCAGCAGCCGCGGGGTCCCCTGTCGTTTCGGGGCTGTCCCTCGGAGATGGGCCAACCAAGGCGGCTGCAGCTTCCCTATCCTTGCCCATGAATCTCAAAGACCCTAAATCTGAAATTATCCCATCCAACGCCGCCTTCTGGGCTTGGATCGTGCGGTTTTGGGTGTCGTGCTCCGCGCGAATAGCAGCCATGTCGTTTTCGACAGATTTGATAGTCCTGTATCAGTATTAGTCTGGCGCAAAGTTATTGTATGTGGCAGCAACGCACTGCTCCAACTCTTCCCGGCTCGGGAGCGTGTTGACCTTCTCCGCGACGAAATCGTACTCCATTTTCCGCCGGCGCAGCATCTGCTCGTGTTCCAGCCCCGTCTTGAGCTGCTCGATTTGACCACGCAGCGTGCCATGCTCGTCGTCTGTCCGCCGTTAGGCAGGTACGCGATGGAGGAGAACTCGTGTAACGCACTAATCCGGTCCTTCTCCCGCTGGTATTCCTCCACCTGCCGCGCCTCCGCCTCGCATATCATGACGCTTTTCCTCAGCATCAGCTGGAAGGACGCTAGCTCCACCAAAACGCCTCTCGCGCATCCTCAACGCTGGGCGCGGCAGCCCCGGGCGCCAAAACGGGCGTGACGACGGGCGTGTGGGACAGGGCGGTGTAGTTGTGGAACTTTTTTATCACTCCGGCGCAGCGGCCGTTCGTCGTTAGTTATGCGCGCAAGTACGATTTGGTCTGGGTCGTCTCCTTGAGTTTCGGGCGAACTAAAACGACGACTCTGGATTGACCTTCTTCTTCCGTGGTGAGTGGCGGAACTACGATGGACTGCTGAGTCGCAGGCGCGTCGGATGGAGGCATGGCTGTCGAGGGAGGTGGCCCAGGAGCAGTCTGAGACTTAAAGATGGCGGGCTTCAACCGATCGAAGGTTTGTGCCAAGAAGCTCATGCCAAATTCGGACGCGTCAAATATCTGTGAGAAACATAACCAAGTCCGGTACAATTCTAGATTGCATTAACGATATTTACATCTACATACTTATTATCAAGGCCCCCATTCATCCAGTACAAATGGTGTTACCAGCTCATAAGTGTCCTCGTTCCCACCTTTCCCCTTCTTCTGCTTGTCCTTCCGCCCACCAGCGCGTCCTATCACCTTCTTAACAGCCCCCCGACCCGACTTCGCTCGCCTACCTCACCGTTCGGCTCCGCGAGAGTGGGATAGCACGTCTCGACCATTTTTGCCAACTTGCGTATTCCGCTGCTGCTGTCGCTCGTGTATCGCCGAGACTCTTCTAACGCGGCTTGCAGATACATTGCCATGTTCGGGAAGGAGATGGGGAGCGCAGGGAAGGGCACGGCATCGCTGGAGGGAATCGTGTAGCACTTGGACAACATCGTGTCCGAGTTGTCGCGAAGCAGTGCGGGCAGACTGGAGAGCGTGTATGACACGGGAGAATATGACGTCGCCGTTGGTGTATTTGCGGGCCCTGGCAGAGAATTTGGGACGGGGTGGTCGATAGTGAACCAGAGTACAGTGCGCCAATCTGAAGAAGAATGGTTGCGTCTACACTAAATATTAATTGATGTATAGCAAATGAATCTCTAGTGCTCACCCGCACGAACTGGACCACAGTTCGGAGATGCATTTGGGCTGACCGCGTCACCGCCAATGCTTCCACCGTCGGCTCAATTCTGGTTCCGCTTAACCGAGCCATCAGCTTCAGGAGATGCCGCCAATTGGGCGCTTGTAGGTGCAGTGGTGGACATCGGCCATATGGCAGTGATATTATATTCGGCATCGTTCCTACCATGGGCGCCAGTTCTGCTGCTATTGATGGAGCTACGAATCCGATAGCTGAGGATAATGTTTAATGGATTATGTGGAACGAAAAGAAGTAACTTACAGACACCGCGCAGAAGATCGGCGTCGAGGTATTGATGTGCACTCCTCGATGAGACGTCACTCTCCTCGCTACGAAGGGACATTGAGGACGGTTGGCGGACACTCTCAGGCGGGTAGAGAAGGCCCGAAGGCGAGCGAAAGTTGGTGGCATCTACGCTAGCAGGACGTTGTGAATCTATTAGTAGTATAGGACCGTCGACCGAGGTGTCGACCCATGTTAACTCTGATCCGGATTGTGGCCCCGAGAGGTCTGGTGGCTCCGGGGACTCCAAGTCGATTGGTGGAGGAGCGTCGGTTTCCAGGTAAGAAGAAGATTGATCAGGTGGGTCATTGGGCGGTCTGTCCTTTGATTCTCGCGCCAGAATCTCTTCCTCAGCAGCGAGTCGACGAGCAAGCTCTTCGTCAGACAACAATGGCGCCCCCCCGTCGTCACCTAACGAAGGGAGCGGTGCCCGGCGAGGCGAATACATAGGTAGATCGCCGTTGGGGGAAGCTGGCCCTGCCAACTCGGCGCTCAAGGGCGTGTCAGGTATTGGGGGCTTCGGCAGTCCTCCGTGTACGACGCCATCCGCAGGGAACGAGGTCTGCATGGGAGTTGGGTCGTCCTGCTCTTGCGCAGCTAGCATGCGTGCAAACGCGGCGTCGTCCATGTAGTCCAGTTTAGGGAACTCGGACGCAGACGGCGTCAGCGCCTGGCTTGATGATGACCCCGCTGCGGTGGTATGTGCACCATACGCAGATGAATACGAATTTGACCAGGAAGACATGGTCATAGACGCCTCCAGGGCGCGCGCAAGATCAGCCTCCTCCTGACTGAGCATCTTTTGTTGAAGTTTCTCTTGTCTGAGAGTTTCTGCCTGCGACAGAGCAAGAACTGCGGCAAGCTCGGCGAGCTCGGCATCGTCCTCCTGCGCTGGCCCCGGCTGTGCCTCGGGCGCTGGTTCTGGCGTTGGCATTGGTGGTGGCTGATCTTCCACGTCCGCTCCCCCGTGAACGGGCGGTGGTGGCTCGCTGACGGGGCGCGGAGGTCGCGGCGGTGCACTCGCGGACGGTTTTGGGACATCCGGGGCGGATGCATAGGCGTATGGGTGCGGTGGGACGGGTGGGGGCGCAGTCCGGACGCGCCTTAAATTAGGTGATACATAATCCTGGGGGTATGGGAGACGCGGGGGTATAGGAGCATTCGGAAGCGGCGGGGGAGTGGATGGGGCGACCGGCGCTTCTGTGAAGACATCGGGGTTGTGGATAGACGAATGAGCACCGGAAGCGGCCACCGGATGGGCAACTGTGAGCAAGGGTGGGCGATACACGTCCGGGGCAGTCGAGGAGCGCGCCCGAGACCGTTCCTGAAACTGTGGAGGATCTGGGCTACTACTAGGATCTGCACTACGCGGGCGCCATGATGAAGCTGGGAATGGTGAATACGGGGTAGATCGAGGCAAGGAAGGAACGCAACTGGCCGGCCAGGGATTTTGGAGCTGTTCCATGTCGGTGTCGTCCGTGAAAGACTTGGGCGCCTGTTTGAATGAATTCCTGTGCCTTGGCCGATCGAAGGGCGGCAGTGTCTGATATTATCACACAGCGTTCCGGCAGCAAAAAATAATTACTGGCACTCTATTTAACGTACAGGAAATGCGGAGTACTATGCGATGTGCGATGTGGTAATGTGGGTTCAGAGCGGAGGACATAAAGAGCGTTAGACAGTAACATAGATCATCAGGTCATGATAGAATTTGCGACGCAGTCACTTTGGTGCTCCCAGCGCCCTGCATCGTCGACGTTTTGAACCCAAGCTGTCGCATGACAACTATCGCCCGCGCAGTTAGCCTCCCGCAAACCACAGAAATGACGGGAACGAACCTAGCAGATCTGCCTTTTGCAGCGGCTTGGACAGCGAGGCGATGAACAGGTTGCCGCCCCCCTTCGTTCGCATCCGCACCGCTGTACGCGCTCACAGCGATAATCGGCGTGTTGGTGTTCTTGTTATTCGTGCTTTTGATGTAGCGGGCTGCCCCCTCGCCATCGACTGTATGCCTATTAGAAAACATAATATCAAATTTAACAGTGCCCACTCACGAACTGGCATGTGCAGATCCATCAAAATGCAGTCGAATTCTGCACATTTGAGATTAGCGCCGAATCCAGTAAGCAGTAGGAAACGAGCGTACTTATATCACCCATTGCGACGCTGATCGCCTCTGATCCATCCGCCACCACAACACACCGACAACCAAGCCGTATTAGCAGAGTCTCGATAATTTTGGCTGTAATCGGATTGTCTTCGGCCAGCAGGCAGGTCACTGCACGGTCGTTGGGGTCCGGTCCCTTCCGCAGATCAATCGAGACAACTGAAGACGGCGGCGTGTCGTGGTGCCCGGATCCATGTCCGACCGACGAGTTCCACGTCTCAGACCCCGACCCATCTCCGGCGCTCGAGACAGACGCAGTCCGTAACCGACTAGGCATTGAATTCCGTCGATCGAGTCCTTCCAAGTGATTGAGCTTGAAACGTTCCACTGCACCATACTCTGATGGTTTGCGAGAATGTCCGCTGGCACTGCCCGGAGTCGACGGCGGTAAACTCGTTCGCGAAGGCGAGGAGGCGATGGAGGAGTTGGAGGTCGCCGGGGAAGGAGGATTGGTTGCCATGGCTTTAGGGTCAATAGTAGTGACAACACTGGGCGGTTTCTTGAATCGGTGAGACACGCTGCGCTTTCGGGAGTGGAACCCTGGCCCTGCTGGCTCCGACAAGGTATGCGTGAGCGGGGCCATCTGGTCCGTCTTGAGCTTGCGAATAACGTCGTCATTCGCCTGCTTCAAAATCGGCAGATTCTTGAAACTGAACGAGCCAAAGTCGTCGCTGCCCGAGGCGCTGCTCGTATCACGGGCACCCGGGATCGCAACGGGCACGGTGGGAGGCGGCATCGACGAATCTGCAATTGGGCTGTTCAGCGCGGACTGACCAACGGCGATCTGGTCTTCATCGTGGAACAACTGCGGAATGGCACCCCGTGGGTCAAAGTAGTCGGTCGACTCGGGGTCCGACACCTGCGGGATAAACGCAGCCTCTGTCGACGTCACCTTGTCCCATTCTATTCCGTCGAAGAAGGGATGGGACTTGACTTCATTGGCACCATTGACGCCCAACCGGAGAGCGGGATCGAGAGTCATGAGGCTGCGCATAAAGTCGCGAGCCTCGGGCGAAAAGTCCACCCACTCGTCATGCCACTCGATGTGGCCGGACAAGATGTTCTCAAACACCTTTTCAGGCGTTTCCGCGTGGAAGGGAGGGATACCGTACAGAAACTCGTACGTGATGACGCCCAATGCCCACTGTAAGTAAAATTGTTAGTCAATTCGTAGCATGTTTATCAAAGGAAATAAACGGACCCAATCGACAGCGGCATCGTCTCCCCGCAATCCAAGAATTGTTTCCGGTGCAAGGTAATCCGGGGTACCAACAAATTTCTGATCGCCAGGGGGAGTCGTTCCAGAGTGCGAGTTGGAATTCGAATGCGATCGAAGGTCCGTAGTGAGCTCGGTTGCAAAGGACTGCAACGGGCTCTCGGTAGATTTGCCGCCGGCCCGTCGTAAATGAAGGCCGGAAAGCGACTCTGAGCCACTCGATTCGCTAACGTCATCTGTGGGAGGCAGATGAGGGCTTGTTCCTATTCTTGGAACCAGTGGGGGCCGCTGGTTGAAGTACGAACCTCCAGCGTTGTAGTCCGCGTGAATCAACGGCGAGGAGAGATACGCGGAATCCATAGACGGTGGCCGAGAACGCGAGCCGTATCTTGCACTCGGGCGTACTGGTTGACTCTCACGAGTTTGCCGGCCCAAGAGACCGATTCGACTGAGCCCAAAATCAGTCAGCTTCAAATGACCATGCTGGTCGATCAGCAGATTGTCAGGTTTCAAGTCACTGCACGGAAAGATTATGAAAAAACAAATCTTGACAGAAAATATACAACTGAGCGCACCGATGAACAACCCCGCGCTGGTGAAGATACTCCAGCCCCAAAACGACCTCAGCGATGTAGTTCTTGGTCCACTCTTCGGGCAGCGAACCAAGCGACTTGATGAGGGCCGCGCAATCACCGCCGTTGAGGTATTCCATGACCAGATACAAATTTTCCTTGCTCTGGAACGTAAAATAGAGCTTGGCCACGAACGGCGACTCGGCCTGCTTCATGAGGATCATCCGCTCGGCCTTGACGTTGGTGATCTGATTCTTCGCGATCATGTCCGCCTTTTTCAGGACTTTGATGGCAAAATAATCGCCAGTGACTTTCTTCTTGGCCAAAAAGACGGAGCCAAACGCGCCTTTGCTGATCGGCTTGATGATGTCAAAGTCCTTTATTGATGTTGGGGACGTGCGCGAGATCGGCGCTATGGACGGCGCGCGAGGAGAAGTAGGAGCGTTGATATGGTTGGCCGTGGAATGTCGTCGGTGTCCGCGCTTGGCCGACGGCTCGCGCGATAAATCGGTCCGAGTCTGTATGAGTGGGGAAACGGGCGGAGTGGGGATCGCCGCAGGATCCAGGAGGTTGGAGGACGACTTGCGTGTTTTGATGTGCAGGGGCAGAGGTGGTGGCGGCATATCGGTCTCGGTTTCATCGAGGCTCATCGGGGGTAAGACGTCTTCTGGAGATGAAGGAGCGACGATGGGAGCAGCGAGAGCCAGCGGCGAAGAAATCGACGAAGGAGTCGAGGATCGTGTGTGCAAATTCTGCCGCGGAGGATAAGGGACGGGATGCGGAGAGCGGGTTTGCCGAGCGTCTGAGGCAAAGGAGGCGGGAGACGGTGAGGTCGCCATGGGTGTGGGTTCCGATGAGCCAGTAGCAACACCATCGTAATCATACTCCGAAGTGGTGCTGGAATGGTCTCCATCCTCTCCGTCCTCCCCGTTCTCGTAACTGCGTTGTCCCTGTTCGTCGTCCTCGCTCTCGCCGCTCTCCTCGCTGCCGGACGACTCGTCCACCGTGGCAAGCACCTGCCCTACACGCTCCTCCCATTCGTGCCATATCTTCTCCGCATATCGAATCGTGTTCTGCATCCGCGCGACATTGTCGAGCTTCTGCCGCATAACACGCTCGGCATCCTGCACAAGCTGGTTCAAAGCCGCGTCCTCCGTTGCGGGCCTAGACCAGTTCCGGACCTGCGACATCTTTCGCTCGGACCCGGGCGAAAGCAGCCGTTGCCGCTCAATGGGTTCTTTGGCTTCGTCCTCCTTGAGCGCCGGAACAGAAACCTCGGAAGCGACTTGAAGTATATCCTCCAGTTGATCGAGCAACTGCCGTTGCATCTTCTTCACCCCCACACGCTGCATCTTGTTGGCCCGGAAGAGTTGCAGGGGGGATGCAATGATGGGGGATGTCGACGGCGAGAAGATGGGCATGCCACGGTACTCGGGAACACCGACGGGAGAAGTACGGTCCACGGCACCACACAGGTCGCGTATCGTGTTGCGGAGTTCGGCAATAGACTCGTTGCACTCTGTGATTTCGGCCTCGAGTCGGTGGGTCTCCGCACAAGTCTCGCTGTGTTTCTCAAAGTACCATTGCGGGATCTGAGACTCGCATATCCGACACAGAATGGGATCTGTGCAGATGGGTTCGCTGAAAGGGAAGGGCGTGATAGGCTCGAGTTGGCTTCGGTCCCCAAAGAAACTCGAATCTGTCGATGCAAGCTCATCCTCCGGGAGCTTGATAGACGGCGAATCGTGCTCGAAGCGAGCGGGAGCGATTGGTTTGATGACCCACATGGTGTGGGACGGCTCACCATCTTCCCGGTCGACCATGAGCATACCCTTACCCTCCATCTGCTGATACAGAGTTCCGGGAGATGAGATCTCACGATCGTCGTCCGACTGTACCTGGAGCTTGAACCGGACCTCGACGGTTTGAGAGTCGTCCCCCTGCAGACGCCTGGTGGCGAGAGCAAAGACATCTCGATCACTAGGTGCGAGCAGGCGAGAAACTCGGGTCCCGGCCAGGTCTTCAGGGTCAGTCCTAGGGACCGAAGAAATCAGCGCCGAGGATGGAGAATGAAAAAGAAAGAGAATATACTTCACAACGAGCCTCCACGCATAGTTTATCCAAATAAAATGATCGCCATCGAGACTGAGCTCGATAACGATATTTTGGTTCTGCGCGGTTTCGGCTTGCAAACGCAGACGTTCAGTGGCCAGAACGCGGGCGGATTCGTTGTTGGGTACAATCCTGGATCCACTCGGGAATGGGATTCCGGTTCGTGGGGACGCTCCTTTGGGTGCTCGTCTCTTGACCGCCTATTGTGACTTGGAGGGCGAGAGAGCTTCAACTTGGCCTCCTCCTCGGGAGAAAGGCGAAAGGCATCCGAATGAGATTCAGGTGCTCGCCGCACTGTCGGGGTCGGAGCAGTGATTTCATCGGCGGGTTTTGTAACGAACGTCAAGGGCTCTTCAAGCTCGTCGTCGTTGTCGTCGAAATTCCAAAACTGCTTTTCGGCTTCCCACCATTCGACCACGCGACTGAGGCTAGCGACCGCAAGGAGGACCTGAACGTACCAGTTCCTGCCGTGCCAGTCTGGATGCTCATCCCAGGCCTTGCCAATGTTCTGGATTCTCTGCACGAGAGATTCACAGATCTTGGGCTGAGCGGTGAGCTGCTGTATCGACATGTCGGTGATGTCAGTGGCAACACCAATAATATCGTACAGGGCGCTCATGATCGGATCGACGGGATCATCGACGAGAATGCGGGAAGATCTGCGGGGGTTGGGGGAGGGTTGCTGTACTCTGAAAAACTGGCGTGCGTCGACATGGGCGGCAGGGGGGAGCGAGACCTCGACGTTGAGCGAGAGCTGTGGCCGGAGCCGGAGAGGGACGTGCGGTTAGGGATGTGGATGGTGCGCGAGAGCCGGCGGGACGGAATGCCCTGGTTGCCCCACGAGGTGGGCGCGCCAGTAGTAGGGGTGGCTTTCCGAGCAAGAGGGGGCCATCCGGCAAAAGGATGGTGGAGGTGGCAGGGCTTAAAGAGACGGCGCTGGAAGAAACAGAGGACGGCAAGGGCCTGTCCCTATCCCATGGGGCGGCGTTGTGCCTGCGCAGAGATCCGGGGCTCAGCGAAGAGTTGGAAGCTGCATGATGAAGGCCGGGCGAGGAAGACCAGTGGGTCAGAGTCTGGGCAGGGTGACTGTCTTCATCGGGGTACGCACTTTGACGGCTGTGGCGGCTGTACTCGGTCTCTGCCTCGTAGCCACCGTCCGAGCTGGACTCGTCTGCTTGGAGCGCAGAGCGAAGATCCGCAGGATGGAAAACGAAGGGGTCGCGGAGCGGCTCTGGTTCGCCTGACTGGAAGTCGCGTTCGCGGTCTCGCTGCTCGCGCTCGGTCTCATGGTCGCCCTCCCTCAACCGCTCCTCGAAAAAAACGGTGATGTTATTGGTGATGCGCTGGAGGTCCTTGTCGCAGTCTGCCTTTGCTGCCTTGACTGCGAGTGAAAATATTAGGGCCGCAGAATAGAGAAATATGTACTGAGCACTGCTCACGTCGACGAGTAACATGCCGTCTTACGAACGGCATAGATACTGTATTCACTGCGCTCGAGCCATGTACGACTGCATTGGTCTGGGGCGGCGAAAGGAC
>JARKIE010000916.1:0-20252 GCA_029378255.1 Mycena rosella
GATACGGTGCATCGGAGTGTCAAGGCGCGGTTGGAAGCGCGGACGGAGAGTGGCGGGCAATACAAACCGAAGGCGGCGTTTGATCTGGAGAGGACGACGTGGGTTGATTGATGTTCGGTTATGCACCTGTAGCGTAGCAATGCATATGCTACTAAGAGGCAGTTCGGATGCCAGATGTAACACTGCCGAAATGCATGGTGTACAGTATGTAATTACGGCAGTCCCTATGTACATTTAATCCCGCCCATATAAACTCACCTCCGCCCCTTGAGGATAGACGAGATGGAGCGCACACATTCTTTTGATGTGTCACACATTACACCAGATGCAACACACTTTGCCAGATGCCACACACTTCTTGTCCCACTGTGTGGCACATGAGTTGGGGAGCGAATCGGCGATATTGATGTGTTGTAAACTTCGGCAGTGGTCCCGATCACAAGAAGTTATTCAATCTGTCTACGCGGTTCGTTTCTACAAGCTAATGCTAATATATAATATATAAGAGATGGGTTTGCATCACTGAGGCAGGGATGAACAATATATTCAAGTAGACGAGGACGGGTGTGCTTACGTGAGTTATTTTTGCGCGCTTCGCGATGCCCGGCCGGGTAGACCCCGTCGCAGACTGAAGTTTTGCCGACTTCGTTCGGACGCGAGAGGCGAGAATCACGCAACTCCGAGACGACGATCCAGTCAGTCGTTGTCGAGGAACATGGCCCCGTTCGCACGTATTTATGCCGGGGAGTGTATCTGTCAATGTCAGTAATTTGGCAATGGAAGCACACATATAGGGGTGTTTTGATGGTTCCCGCCCCATATATAGCCTACCCATGGAGTAGTTTATTTTCGGCGCGGGCGGATCTCCGTCCCTTATAAACTCGAGCCCCGCCCCATAAACTCAGACCCCGGCCCCAAACTTTCGACCCGCCCCAAAAACATTAATATGTCAGACAGCAAACTTCGTTACATTATCAATATTCTCCTTCCCACTCAGAGTCAGGCATTGCCTGTCCGAAGGCTAATATTCAATCCATGTTACCCGAAATTACCTCTGTATGGCGGTCCGGATGCACTTTTATTCCCACGCAAAAGTTTTCCGTCCCCGCCCCTAAAACTCAGTGTTTTCCGGCCTCCCGCGCGAAAAACAGCCACCCCCATGGGGCAGTTTTTGATGCGCGCAACTCGAACTTCCGCGTAAAATAAGAGGCTTGGATGGTTCCTGTGTTTTTTTGCCCTTGCCGAACATTGCCGTTAGCGTCGACATGCCAGCGCCTTTGTGAATACCAGGACCCAGGTGTCGGCCGCTTGAGCGATGCGGATGGACCCGCCTGCGCATTATCGGATCGACCAGGCTTCGCCTTCGGACGCAGGAAACCGAAGAGGCTGCTTTGCTTCGGCTTCGCTTTTGGCTTTTGCTTCCCGGATTCCGAGCCTCACCCTGAATCTTTCGCGGCCGAGGCAGGCAAGTCCGTGACTGCTGGTGGCGCCTCGATTTCTGGTGGCGCGACCTGTGGCTCATCGAAATCCATCCCTGCTTGCGATCCATTGCCCCAATCATCGAACTCGGCACCACTGCTGGTCGCGAATGACACGAGATTGTGGTGATCCGACGCGTTATCGTCGTTCCCTGACGAGTTGCTCAATTCCTCTGCTGGTTCATCGTCGTCGTCAAAATTCTCGTCCCACGTCGCTCGTCCCAGCAGGACATCGGAATCAGAGAAGACAAGGGAGTCGGTCGACTCAGTCGAGCTGATACTGGGTGACGAGCTGCTGACGAGATAACTGTTGTTGTCCAACGGATTGAGAAGGTCGGTTATAGATATCCGAGAGTGTGCTGACGGTTCTCCAGCAACCTCCTCAATCGTAGCGAGGAGAGCATTCTGTCCAATGCGGTCAGCTGAAAATTTGACACGTAGGGGAACCCGTAAGCACCTTGATCGTTTGACTGGTTCCTTGACTCATTTTGCGCATATTTCAGGAAATGCGTCACCCTGGCTAGACCGCGGCACGGGGAATCCAGAGCAAGGTCTCGGGAAAGATTCTGCGCTCGCAGGTATTGTGCATAACGATCCCGCAGGAAAAACCATCCTTTTGGATTCCGTGTTCCATTCCATCTAGTCGCAATGGAAAGTCGCGTCCAAATTGACTCTGCAGCCATTGCCGCATGCCCATTATCAGTTTTCGTGGCGGCTGGAACATCCCGGGAAGGAATCACCTGCAGTACGCGTCAGTATTTCTCTCGTTTTGTAGGATACGGACTTACCAAATTCGATAGTTTTTTGGATGAAATCAATTGTACCGCCCACCCAATGACTACTTCCGACGTTTCCGCCAAAGATAGTCCTCTCTTTCTTGTTCTCCTTGACGTCGCGCTCATATCGATGCAGCAACAGCGTCCTGTGCTTCGAATATTCCCCGTTTGCGACAGTATTAATCCCTTCCGAGAAGGCGAGTGGAGCAATAATGACTTTGTCCCCGAGATCGGGATCTGATGCGACTCGGGCAGCCAGATCTTCCATCATTATATCGATATTCGTCGATCTCAGCCAGACAGCCCCCCAAAAGTCTTGCAAATCGAGGGTAGAAGTCGTCCCGCGGTCGTAGGTGAGGGGGTATTCCATCCCATGGTCGACAGCTCGGCGCGCGCATATTCAATGGCTGTTTTGGTATCTGAGTCTTTGCATTTCTTCCTCTCGTTGTCTAACCATTGGAGGCCTCTCTTCCAGTTGGCCTGTTGCTGGACCACCTTCGAAATGTTGATCAGAAGGTGAGCGCGTGAAGAGGAAATCCATCAGTGCCGTCATTAAACCGTGGATCGGCGATAGATTTGGCTCCGTTCAGCCATGCTTGGCCAAATTTGCGGCTGAGAAGGTCGAGGACAGAGGGAGGGGGAAGGGTTCAGTTCTGGAGGAGCGAGATGTCGGTGACCGGCTCGTCGCTGCTAAACCACAAGCCGCTTTCGTCATAGGCGAGCTCCGAGGGGTTTCGGGGCAGGACAATGGTGGTAAATCTGGTAACAGCTATATTTCTGGCTGGAATCAGATTCTTGATGTTCGCGGGAAGCTGGGAATAGAAACAAAGTCCATAGTCTTGCGCAAAGGAGGCGCGGGATTGGGACTCGGAGCCCAAGCCGACGGACCGATCAGTGGCGGTGTTGAAGTCGGCGTGAGAAATGCGGAGTCCCAGGGTGTAAACTGGCAAGTGGCCGGACATCTCCTCAAGACAGAAGTATGGAACTTCGTCGCCATGAGAAGATGGTGCGTATCACCAGAATACCTCTCCCGCATTAGAGGGAAGCGAGTAGTTGGCTCCTCGACATACTAAGGGCCAAGTGGGAGATCCATATTCCATGGCAGATAGTGGACCTAGGACAGTTTTAGTGAAAACAGTCTAGGGAGGAAACAGTCTACTCACGAATGGAAAGAAGTCCGGATAAACCAAGTCTTTGAGGACGCCATGGCCATCAATGCGTCGAACGTTATGAGGGGCACGGCTTAGCTCCTTCACAAGGGTCAAAAAACGATTAAAGAACCGTTTGAGGAGCTCTGTGGGCGAGTCATTCTCGAAACAGTCGCGGAACTTTAGCTAAAAATCAAATAAACCAGAAGGGATGGGCCTGGTCAAAATAAAAGCATACCGAGGCAGGGTAGGCTGTGGTCAAGGCAGGCAGGAAGATGTTCTTGTGCTCCTCGAGAAGATCAGGAGCAGCACAGAACATACACATAAAAAGGAAGATCGGTAGCGCGATCCAGTGTTTAAAACTGGTTATAGTCCAACCTGCCGTAGTAGAACGGCGCAGCATCCTGGCTCTAGTTTTGTTTGAACCTGGGCAGCTGGAACGCGAACGGGAGCAGCTCGGTCTGATACAAAAAGGTTAGGAACTTGTTATTTAGCGAAAGCTAAGAACAAGACTCACCTTTTGATACTCAGAAGTCTGGTTCAACGGGACAACTCGCATCCAGCGGGAGAACACATTTCCCAACTGAGGATCGGTCGCCTTGGACGAGTTGGCAATATCCGCGGGAATCCCACGGATTAACCTCACCAACTCGTCCACAAGTGACTGAGCCAGTCGAGAAGACAGAAGTTTAGAAGTGTATTCGCCATGAGCAGACTAGCATTGATAGGTTAGCTTGCGGCAGAAAGATAAGACTCAAAATCACTCACCAGGGCAATTTGGGCTTTATCTAGGAGCCATGCCAGGTAGCCGGGATCGACGCGACCAGTACGCGAAGGCTTCCGCACAAAGGGCAGCAAGAGGTCTATGGCCCAATGATTCAGGAGGTACAAAGACTCCTCTTCATTGTTGATGAACTTGGGACCAAGTTCATCAGCATCCGGTGCAAAGATGGGCGCGTGTGAGGCTAGCTTTAGCAGGTTGTTGAAGCGATTATAGGGCGGTAGTTTGAGGTCCAGTGGGATGCCAGCTTGTAGGCATGCAAGGCCGGTAGTGCACAGTGGCGACATGGCTGCAGAGAAGAAGTGAAAATTTCAACCCACGTGCTGATCTGTATTATATTGTTTATTTTGATCTCCGGCAACAAAAGTCCAAATAAACTTTATGGGGGAGTACTACTGAAGTATGCGGAGGACGTGGGAGAAAATTCGAGACAAATGCTTCAAAATTACTATCTCTAGCGAGAAATTGTTTGGAAAAGCAGTCGGACTGAATTAGAACTCAAGGATGCATATAATAATAGATTAATGACATGTAATAGCCTAAATAATGGCCAAAGGAGCTGTAACTAAAGGAATTGGCAGTCTCTGAGGACTAAAAAGAGTGTGCATAAAGGACACGACTAGGGATAGGAGCTTTTGATCTCCCTTCAAAACAATTATGCTCCTACACCTTAAAGCAATCTGGTCGGCATAAGTCCGGATGTGTGTTGTTCAGCAACTCAGTGAAATAAGCTGATCATGCAAAAAGTCTAGAAAAGAGTACTGTTGACCGGGGACGGTCAGAATTAAAGAATGGGAGAGATGATAGCCTGACCCTGTGACCAGGCATGAAATCTTTCAATTTTGTGTCTATTGTTACTCACTAGGGCCATATAAGCCCAATAATCATGCTTCAGAGAGCTAGTGTGAGGTCCAAACATCCAGCTAAGGATGTATTATGTGTGCTAGCTGTAGGCACTCGGTTGTGATGACGGTACCACTATGGGCCAGATTCCCAAGCAGTTATACTACCTTTAGCAAAAGGTCATCCATCCATTCTGTGAGGAACTGGGACTTGCCTGCACATTCCTACCAAGGATATAGTAACCGCACACCATCTAGACAATGGGCATACACTGGGGGACACAATTAGAGCTTGCACAATGTCACGGCAGTCAAGGCGAGCTCGTGTGACGACAAGTCTGACATTTCCCGATAAAAACCAATCAGGCTTTTGACAGGAAGTGTCAATGGTTCAACCAGACTGGTGATCAGGCCAATGGAATGACAGATCCGGGCGGCTACAGCTGACTGGCTCATAACACATTAGGTCATAGCACATAAGGCTCATAATGGATAGGGTTCAGAGGTCCACCAACTTGGTAGGCTGAGGTTTATGCAAAAAACCCATAATGCATAATGCATAGACTTTGGGTAGCATTTATGCATTTTCAAGAGCCAAAAATCACCGGAGGAGGTGTGTTGGAATTACAGAGATTCTATTTTCCAAGACATTTTGTCAGTTTTGGATCCAAATTGCATATTTTGCACTTGATTCTTGCTGGATGTGATAGAAAAGGTACTTTGATGCAATATTCAACCCAAACTCAACAGGAACTCGCCATACTACCATGATTATATAATGACATCACTCTGTTCAAACATACCCCACATCTATCTGAATTACGAGTACTTATAGTTACGAGTACTTTGTCGATTGTTTCAGGTGTGGTTAAAAATGTCCCAATTTAAGATTGCAATGCCAAATAGTGGCTGTGCCATGTAAGATAGTGGCTGTGTTGAATGTAAAATAGTGGCTGTCCTTTAAATCTGCTTCATATTCTGTGAAGTATTAGTGGCTTTGCTTGTGATTTGTAATTGGTTCAAATCATCGGCTGTGTTCGAATCTCTCGAGGGGTCTTCTTTTTTTTGATGGTCATTTGCATATGTTAGGACTTTTACTATGTGCGCATAGATCACGTGTTTTTTGTCGGATTGCTGTACGCGCCACAATACACCTGAATACACCAACTTGACACCAAGTGTCCGGATTATACGAAATAAATGACCAAGACGTAAAAAGCCCCGAGGAAAAAAAAAAAAAGGGGGGGACTATAAGTGCGAATTTGCCGGGCCGGGCTGCGGCCTTCACCCCCAAGTAATCATTATTTTAATCAAGCGACATGAGGTTTTTCAGGTGTGGTTAAAAATGTCCCAATTTAAGATTGCAATGCCAAATAGTGGCTGTGCCATGTAAGATAGTGGCTGTGTTGAATGTAAGATAGTGGCTGTCCCTTAAATCTGCTTCATATTCTGTGAAAGATTGGTGGCTGTGTTTGTGATTTGTAATTAGTTCAAATCGTCGGCTGTGTTCGAATCTCTCGAGACGTCTTCATCTTCCCTTTTCACAAGTTTGATTTAACCACAAATTCCCTGATTCACCAACCTTTCCTTCCGATTCGTCCCTCCTCGTCATGTCCTATCCTGACTCTCCTTCTGCCCCAGATCGACTCCCACTCCACTCCTTGGGGCGACCGGCCTGATCAGGATGATGTCGGCTATGCGGCTGACAGCTCCGGCGCTCCTCCTCCTTCCTTCTTTCACCCATCCTCCGATGTCCCCCAGTAATTTGCCGATCTCACTCATATGCTCAAGCCGATGAACGACTCGAACATCGCCTTCCAGTCGGCCATGACCACGTTCATCAATCAGCAGTCACAGCCACCTGTCATTGCTTCCACTTCGATCGCCACACCTGTCAATCATTCTGCCTCCGTTCATTCCGTCTCTCGCTCTACTCCTTCTGTTCCTCGCGTTTGCAACCCTCGCTGTTTCAACAGTAAAATCGAGGTCGAACCGTTCCTCAACGGAATCAAGGACTGCCTCTTCCTTCAGCACAACGCGCTCTCCACCAACAAGGATAAATGTTGTTACACTGGTCTTTATTTGGCCGGTGGCTCCCCTGTCGAATGGTTCACCAACGTCAAGCGTAATAATCCCGCACTTCTCCAACATTTCACCCAGTTCATCGTTGAGTTCCGTTCCAAATTCTCCGATCCTCATCTCCAATCCCCCGTGCGTAAACTCGACAATCTTTGCCAGGCCAACTCTGCCTTCACCTACCTCACAATGGAGGTGTTAAAGCCGCGGACAAGCGAGGCAAACCCGCCTCATTTTGTATATTTGGAGTGGTCACCAACAATGTGTGTCAGTTTACCTGCTACGGAGTGTGCTTGCCTACCTTCTGGATGCAGACCGAACCAGTACGTATTCTGAGCTGCCCAAATCTGGATGGAGATGGTTCGACCGGACGGGATATCTGTGTTGCATACGACAGGCAATTAGTGAATATGGTGCATACTCTCCAATCACAAGGCCTTGATCCCGAGATGAGGAAGTGATGGACTCCGCCTTGCGTTTAACGTCTTACCGAAAATTCATAACAGATAATGAGATTGTACTATACACCGACATAGACCGCACCATTGCAGTTGGTTCCGCGCTCTTTACAACTGTTACACTTATTATATTGGATGGATCCGACACCAATGTAAACTCATTCTATGTTTTAACCGCATTGTAGTACAAGGCCACTCTAACCGTCTCTAAATATTCCTAATTTGGATTGATCTCAACTTGTTTCTGAGTGTGTGCCTGTGCACCCAATGTCCCAGTTATCTGACACTGCAGGGGATAAGAGACCAAGACGTAAAAAGTACCGAAAAAAAAAAAAAAAAAAAAGGGTACTCTAAGTGCGAGTTTGCCGGGCCGTGCCACGGCCTTCACCCCCAAGTCCTCATAAAATGCACAGGAACTGTGTGCAAACCTACAACCTATGCTTGGGCTTCTTGGGCTCACAATTAAAACAACTCACACACACTGATGATTATCATATTTAGGGCCCATCCAGGTGCAATTCGAACACCCAAGTGTCAAGTTGCAAGTAGGTGGGCCTGAAATTTAATTTTCATCTAGTACTTTCAGTCCCACTGATTTTGTAACCTAAAGTAGTAGAATGAAATTGCGAGTCGGTTGCACTGAAACCCATTCAGAAGCCTAGAATTCAGATTACAAAAAGTTCAACTGAAATTGAAAACCAAAATGATTGGTATCGGGATTGGAAACGAGGCACCCGAGACTCTGTCTCTCAATTGCACCAAAATCAAAGCTGGAACTCAAAATGTTGTTTCTCATTTCAGCTGTCCCGAAACCTATTAAAATCCCGAATTTTGGTTTGAATTTCAGCCCAAGCCAAAATACAAACTAAAATTAGCTGTTCCAACTGCACTGAAATTTAGTCCACAGACGATCTGCGGATTTCAGCGCACTTAAAACACCTAACTTCAGTTTGCATTTTGGCTTGGGCTGGAACTCAAATTGACATTCGGGATTTTAATAGGTTTCAGGACAGCTTAAAATGAGAAAAAAAAAATTGAATTCCGGCTTTGATTTTGGTACAATTGAGAGACAGAGTCTTGGGCGCCTTGTTTCCAATCCCAATACCAATAATTTCGGTTTTCAATTTCAGTTGAATGTAATCTGAATTTAGGCTTCTGAATGGGTTTTGGGGCAGCCAAATCATAATTTTATTCTACTATTTTAGGTTGCAAAACCAGTGGGACCAAAAGTACTAGAAGTAAATTTAAATTTCAGGCCCACCTACTTGCAACTCGACACTTGGGTGTTCAAATTGCACCTGGGTGGGCCCTAAATATGATAATCATTGGTGTGACAGGTAGATGTGACCCAAAATCGCAGGCTGGTCATATATGTCACACCATGGGAATAATGACATGATGCATATTCCTTATAATGCATAGGGATTTGGTGTCCACCAACCTTATACATTATGAGCCAGTCAACTGTAAATAGAGATCATTCTGATCCAGACACTCACTATGACCAAGCCCCAGCAACCATATAGAGCTGTCATTGACCACATGGAATCTGCAGCACAGCAACTGCGGACTCAAGTGAGAGTGGAGTGAACCATGTGGTTTGTTCCTGGTGTGACTGAGGACAGAGGTCTCAACCACCATTAAAATAAGAAATATACCATTTTCTTGTGAACTGACTTTCAACAGGACCAGTTTCATAGCTAAATGACCTCAGAGTGTTTATCCAACAAGTTCTAAATACCCATTTGTATTATTTTGTGACCAGATATTGTGATTTCCTTATTTAGATCTCTTGTTTGTATAAATACCGTAGTTCTCTAGGAGGAGACCACTAGATTCTACCCTTTTTTTTACCCAGACCAAGGCTACCAGCTAGGTCCTGTGTGGGAACATCTAGACTCTGTTTGGTGTAACTCTAAGAACTTCTAGTTCTCTCAATTTAAATCCAAGACAAGTTGAGAAGTTTGAAAGAGCTAATCAAGTGCAAGTTACAAGTTACCAGTATGCACAAATCAGTTGAACATCAGATTTCTGTGGAGCTGTGACCTTCATCATTACTTTTCCATAGTTTTCAAGCCAGTTGCCAGAATATAAGTTGCCAGATAAAATCCTATTGATCTTAAGATCACCTTGGAAGCAATTCCAAACCCCTGTTACAGTGATCCACCACTCAATGGGACAGTAAAATGATGAAGCTGATGTCTACTATTTCATCCCATGTCTGGCTACTCCGAAGAGGCCAAATGTATTGTATATGATGTACTATGGCCCTCCTAAGTTTTCACATTGATTGAGGAAGAATTGGGTTCAGGGTTCATAATAGCCAAATTTGACTGTCCCATTGACCCGTAGATCGAAATCACTGCCAAATTGGGAATTGATCTCTGCTCATTTCTCCCTCCCAGAGCCAGATGTGAGGTCTGGTTCTTGCCAGATGTCATTTTATACATAGTACTTCAATATGAACCAGGTTTTAACTCAGCACGACAAAGGGAACATTAGAAACTGAGTGTCCCATTGACCCGTTGTGTCCCATTGAGCGGTGGATCACTGTACACCAAACGCACTTTCCTTACCCTCTGAGGTCGTGTTAAGCGCCTAGAACAGTCTGGTTCTCCCAAAGTCACCTTTAGCTGTTAAGTTGTAAAGTCCGAAATTGCCACTGCCCAATACCTGGTAGGAACCCCGAACTTGCGTGTTTGATGGTTTGAGTTGTTGTATGTTGTTCACTTTTGTGTTCAGCTTTCACACTTTATTTCCCCTGTGGTTCAATATTCAGCATTTCAAAAAATCGTCACAAGCACTCAATTCCCTGACCGTCACTGGCAGTTGACGAACATACGAAGTCATGTCTGGGCGGCGCGTATAGTGAGCATATACATGTTTTTCAGCCTGAAAACATATTTATATTCGCTGTAGCTTCAAGGAAAGGCAACCCTCAATGAGCCACCCAAGTCTGCGCAGTTTAGCAAAGAGCAACGATTACGCCCACCATGTGCTCTCACAGCTAATCTCATCCCAAACCCCGCGGTTGCATGGCAGCCTCATCCTGCCCCTGCTGCTGCACCTGCCACCTCAGCTACTTCATCCACTGCTGATTCCGTTTGCTACTTCTCACTCAACCCATCACCAAGGCAGTCACACCAGCTGAGCCTGCACCACCAGTCGCTCCAGGTGCTCCAACCCCAGCACATCACAGTCTTCCCGCTTCGCCCGCAATGCTCCCGAGAACTGTTCCTTTATCCGAATTCTGTTTCCCTTTCGGAACTTTAATATATTCCAGGGGATCGCAATATTGAATGCTTGACGCAAGCCAACTGTGTTGGAATAATGGCAAGCCGACAAACTGAAACTGTGCTACGGTTTGCATGGATACACACAGCAAACTGAAACAGCTACGGTTGCATGAACACATAGTGTTTCTATGGAAGTGGTTTCAGCTGGTCTGAAACCTCGGATGCTCCATTGTTCAGAGCCCTCTATTTATGCTTGTATACTACATTGTTCTCCAGGCTATAAAAGCCCTCAGATTTCTTGAATAAATTATCTTGATCTTGCTTTCCCTTCTCTTCCCCTCCTCTGTGGATACCCCCATTCTCACAAACTGGAGTGAAGTAGGTTTCAGGAGCCTCGGATGGTTCCATGTTTTTGACGGAAGTTCGCAGCAGACAATTCTCATAATACATTGCTCTTATTCGCACCTGCTCTGTTTGCTACACTTGCTACTGTATTGTATGTTATGCTGTGTAACCTGCATGAATGAACCATGCCTGTGCTTTTTCGGCTGTAATTCATGCACACGCCTCCGTAAGCGCTAAAATAGGGTCTGCGGCATTGCAGATCATCTGATTGTGGAGACGCAAGTGAGCCTTCACTATAACCAGAGTCAGATATGGCACCATGAAGCAGACAGAGCACTTACATGCACTAAATGATTCTTCAATCGGATTCAGATCCGGTGAATATGGTGGAAGAAGCAAGAGCAGGCAGCCTACAGAAGCTGTCGTCAGATATGGTGCACCCAGCAGAATGGATGGCTGCATACCAGATTCATTTACAAGCTCCTCGAGCATTGTATTGTAATGAATCCTGCAATTGTCAAAGATAAGAACACTATGCTCAGAGTCCGGTGTACATGAATTCATTTGAGGGATCTGTGGACACTGGTAGGAACTCAACTGATGTCATCGTGCATGCGACACACCACAGACTCGGCAATGAAGTCGAAAAATTCTAGCGCATCAAAGGAACCCTCCACCACCTTTACCGCGATATCACCCTCTGCCGTCATTGGAGCACCGGCTGAAAAGCATGGGCTGCAAACAAAATCCGCCTCAATAGGTACGCACTCCCCGGCCATGGACCTTCCATGCGTCCTATGGAGAGTATATTCATTTTTGCTTGTTTAGTCGACAGTTACAAAGCACGAAGCCTTGTCTTCAAAATTGTTGTCGATGTACTCCTTCCATGTGCAGCATCACTCCTGATCCCTCTCTCATGTGATCTTTTGAAGGAATTTACGGCTGAGGCCCTCCTGCTCGAGGCCCTTCTGAAGCGCAGAGATCGAGATGGGAATATTGTGATGGATCGCTAGCCACAGTTGCAGCTCCTTCAGGTAGAGGTCGGGTGCTCCTTTGTAGATATCGTGGATCGTGGTCACGACGGCGCATATGATAAGACTAGGGTGACCACCAATGCGGGCATGCAGACTGACAGGTGTGCCGAATTCTTCAAAGATTGCATGCGGCGCGCCATTGATACACGCTCGACTGCAAAACAAGAAAGATCTGCCAGATTTCAACGTCCTCCCAGCCCAGCCTTCAGAGCTTTATAACACATTCCTTGAGTCCAGGGACGATGCTCCTGTTGCCCATGTCGGCGAGAGGTGGGCGTGGAGGCAAAGAAGGAATTGGCATAACTGCACACAACAGATTGATCGCCGCTCGCTGTTGGTGATGGGCGGATGTATTTCCGGCATGATAACAGCATCGCACAAGTGTGAAACTACCCTGATACTTCATCCATTCTTGAGCTACGTACTCGGCTCTCGTTATTCTCAAATTTCCTTTTTTGGAACTGACCAATCTCATTAGTTTCGAGACTTGGGGGTGAAGGCCGTGGCACGGCCCGGCAAACTCGTACTTTAGTGTTTTTTTTCTTTTTTGTATATGCCATCGACAACCGTTCGATCTGCTCTGGTCTTTTAAGCCACAATGTCATCACCACTCTCAAAGTGCGCGATCACAGCGAGAAATTGCTTTGGGTGTCGTTCGGATGCCGTACCCTGTTATCCTAGGCCTTGACTGGCTCGAGCTCCATAATCCCTCCATTGATTGGGCTTGCAGCCAGCTTTCGCTCATATGCTGCGGCACCAATCACGATTTCCCTACAGCCACATTTGGAAAAGGCTACGGTCTTGCACATTTGCCTCTGTCTCCCTCGTCCCTGTCTCCCACTTCCGCTATCACCTCTGTCGAATTAGGCCTTCGTCTCAACGGCAAATCACTCATCCATCCATCTCCGACTGCAATATGCAGAACTTGTTCATCACAGGCCGCGGTCGCCTAGCTAACATTTCCGCTCCCCACTCCATTCTCCGCCCCATTCGCGCTCAACCCGGCCTTCGTTGGACCGAGCTCCTTGCCATCTGGACCTCTCACGTGTAACTTGAGAGAGGAAAGAGGCATCGACCCGGGTATCCGGGGGGTTAAAAACGACTCAAAATGCATGGCATCAAAAGCACGAACTTATCTAGTGGGATGAGTGAAAGATTGTCGAAAAAAAAAAGTAGGCCCAGATCTCAAGGCGTCAAGTACGTCTCCTACTTGCATGACATCAATTAAAGTACTGTTGTCGCAGACCATTAGCGGCACAGAGCCTCCATTCCGGGATCTTTGTACTAGAATGAGAATAGGCAAATCCCGTGATGACACGCCTCGGCGATCAATGACGGCAGCCGGTACGGCTGCTGCAGATATTAAAACTGTGGGTGTAGATTTCAATTTGGACCATCGAGAGATTTTTACGGGTGGTTATATGGTTGCCTAATTGACTACAGCCTATTAGTTTAACCTGATACGACAAACCATGCAATTTTCTGTAGGGCGGACGAACCACAACTGATTTTGGTGGCTACTGGCAGAGCGCGAGCGCGATGTGAACAGTTGTACAATAGCCAGTTTTAGGTAGGCATCTAGATGTTTTATACACAATGCTAACCCACCCTGAATTAAGTTGACAAGTACATTTTGGAAGGGTGGAGGGCCCAGGGGAAATCCGCCGAGACCAAATAGACAGACACAGCCACAGGTTCTTTAATGCAAACCAGAAGCTACACGCCGATTCAGATGCTGAAAACTATTTTAAAAGCTAGAAGAAACATTTTCTAAGTGACGCACTCGAAAAGAGCAGCTATAAACCTTTAGAGAATCCAACGCAGCGCACGATTGCAACCTAATGACAAAGCATGAACACAGCCACTACTTATATATTCACATCATTTCAACGTACAGCCACTACTTATTATGCATACAACACCGCCACTACATTCAGTAGCACAGCCCTTACTTTGCATTTGCAATCTTGAGCTGGGACACATTTGCACCGAGATTTGAAGAAACTCATTTCGATTGATTAAATAACGACTACTAAAGTACTCGTAATCAGCTGTACTTCCGCTTCCGCTCTCTTCGCCCCGTTTTCCTCCGACGCCGTGCGCTTGCAACCGTCTCCGGCACATCGCACTGGAACGGCCGGTAGAGTATGTGTGCTCTCTTCTCTCTTCGGGTATCCTACGCCTTGCCGGTCAACTCAACATAACGCAAAACAAACCAACAGGCCCTCGCATGCTGTACATCGTGCATACATTCCCAGTATAGTACACCGTACCGTAACCCAACCAATTACCATATCGTACCTAAGTATCAGCCTACACTACCAGTGAGTATCCTACTATCTCCCTATATCCTACCATATCCGCACTCGATACACGTCTTTGTTGATACACGTCCTCCCCTCCCCCGCTCCAACCCCACGACGCGCCCCCGCCCGCGCGCCGCCCAAACGGAACGAAACGAAACGAAACCAAACGAAACGGAACGAAACGACGTCCTACGCCAAAAAACGCACACACCGCGCGCCCCACCTCCCCCGCATGCGTCCACGTCAGCCCCTGCCCCGCGCCCGGCACCAGCGCCAGCTCGACGCGCGTCCGCTGCGGTGTAGGGGAGTCTGGATGTGGGGCAGTGGTGGTCTGGGCGGTGCGTGAGTCGCAGGACGAGGAGGAGGGAAGGAAGAGGGGAGAGGGAACACGCCAGGCCGAGGAGGAAGGACAGACGAGGGATCCGGTATCCGGAAAACGCGAAACCGAAGAAAGAAAGAAAGCGCACCTCGGAATCGTTACAGTGCGGCTGCGCCCGGGGCGCGCCGAGGAGCGCGGCGATGCGCGGCGCGTGCGCGGGGGGGACGGTCGTGTCGTCGGTGCCCTGGGCGGGGTCAGCGGGGGTTGGGGCGAGGGATTGGGGCGAGGGGAGAAGGAGAAGGAAACGGGGAGGTGGTTGAGGGCGAGAGGAGGACGAGTCGCGAGGCGGGGGGAGTATGTGGGGTGCAAAATCGCACGGGGAATGGGTGGGAATGCCGTAATGTGGGGAGACAAACGCGCGGAAGGATATAAACGCGGGGAAGGCCGAGGTCGCGGGCGAAGAAAGGGATCTGGATCCGGGTCCAGCGCAACCACTACAAATCAGCGGAATCTAAGTCCCGACATCCCCAACACCCTCTCAAAATCCAACAAACAAATGCACGTACGTGCAAAATCAACACCCTTCTCCCCGCCCACGCGGGGCTCTCAAACGCCCAGCGCAGCCCCGTGACGGGCCCCGCGCGCAGCGAGGACGACACGGCGCGGTTGAAGCCCGGGAGGTGCGCGGACTGCAGGCGGACGAGCTCGTGCGTTGCGTCCGCGGGCGGCGGCGCGGAGGCGGCGAGGCGGCGGAGGTAGGCCTGCGCGGGAATGGATATTTACGTATATAGAGAGAGGGGAATGGACGCACGTAGACGAAGTGGTTCGCGGTGAGCGCCTGCACGAGGGGCGAGGACATGACTTTTGCGGTGCGCGAGAGGTCGGCGGCCTAAAATAAAGTCAACAGGGTGCGCAAAGCGGGAGGCGCGCGCGCACCTCGAGCAGGCCCGCGGATGCGAGCAGCACGACCTCGTCCTCGACCAAATCTGGGAACGTCGCGACGAACGCGGCGGCGATCGCGCCGCCCATGCTGACGCCCACGAGGCGCGCGCGCGGCCAGCGCACGTGCTGGAGGAGGAGCGCGAGCTGCGTGACGTACAGCGGCGTGTCGTACGCTGCGCCTGCGAGCGCGTCGGAGTAGCCGCGCCCGTACAGGTCGTACACGAGCACGCGGTGGCCGGCCGCGACGAGCTGCGGGACGAGCGGCGCCCAGACGAGCGCGGGGACGGAGAGCCCATATACCTCTACAAATGTCAACCCAATCCTATTCCAAATCTTCGACTCTAATTTTGGCCAACCCCTTGCGCCATCGCTTTACTCCGGCGCATGCTGCACCGACTTTGCGTTTGACTGCACGTAGCGCAATCAGACTTCGACCCGAACTTGCCTTCCGATTGCAGTGTCTGTGCATTTCCTTCCTGAGTCACTTTATTGAGCTCGATGCGGCACACGGGGGGTTATGTGTTGGCTTTCCAGCGATAACCGAAATGATTTCCTGCTGCCGTCCGGGGCCCACGTCCGCCGCTTCTCAATCCCTTGGACTCCGAATTTTATGCAACACTTGCAGACCGACACAAAAGCACAACTCAGAACACCACCGGACGGCTCCAATCTCATTTCCCTCCGGGCGTCTGAAAAATTGAGCAGGTCTTGTAGGAAAGTTGGACCTTGGAGCATCGAGGGCACCTAATGCGCAACGCGAACTCTGAAATCTATCTCACGCCACATTACCTCCAACTATATTCAATCTCTCGCATTCTTTACTGAAGTTACTTCTGAGCATTCCATGACTCCCGATCCCGCGTGCTGGCGTCGCAAACTCGCGCACGCTATGGATCCACATAGCCTATATTTCACTTCATGGCGATGGGTATCCATCCTCCTCTGGCCGATCTTCACATGATGATATCGATGTAAGCTGATGCATCCGGCACTAGAAATTCGGCGGCGGCAGTGCCTGTACATTTAAATTGCATCCGCCGACATCTACGATTCCGGCGGGGTCGCAATGCGTAAAACATTCCTCGGGGAGTTCTTTGGATTCTGCCAACCTGGATTTCCCTTGGAGCTGGAACCGGAGGCCCGCTCGCTCGATTGTTCGGTGGATACAACGCAGTCCATTTGACGCACCCCGTATTTTCGGCGGTCACGCACCTCGATACATGGATGATATCGGGGAGCGGGCATGAGTGCAACTCGCGATGCTCCCCGTGATTTTCATTCGGGGGGTGAGTCTGTCGCTACTGGACATGACGATCGATCCCACTGAGAGCCAACAGAGTTTGATGAATATTAATATACAAGGAGAATCAAAATACACCATGAGCTCCTTCAGCCGCAGGAATCCTCGCCATCTATCACATCTTCGGAACATCCCCCGGCCAATCTTCCTGACTTGTAGTGAAACCCGCGATTAGGACCCCACATTCGCCGAAGAATGAAAATACCTTTCAGATCGAATTCGACGTGGAATGTTGAAATTATATTTCATCTTTGGGTCCTGGGTTGTTTTTTTCTTGTGAAGCGACGAGCAATATTAAGCTCATGGGATGCAATCACCTCAATAACCACGCTAGTTCAAGTTGTGGATCTAAGTTTCCTGGTGCAAAATCGGTGCGAATCAAATCACTGACATAGACCTGCTAAGGCACACGTTTCAGGCGCGAATGAAGCACATTTATGGTTATGAAGAAGCACTCACACAACCCTATAGATCCGGGCTCAATTGACAGAAGAAGGGTGAGTTAAAGAACACACCGTCTGATCGTGACAAGGTAGCAAGGTTATAAATGATGTTAGTAACAGGTCAGGAAAGCACACACATACTATGAAAAGGATACGTGAGAAATGCGGATAGATTCGAGGGTGAAGCAACACTTACACACTTTCAGGGAATAAATCCCGGGGTGAGTACAAAATCAATGGCCATGCGAACAATAATCTCACCACGAACTGCGGCATGTCTTAGATGTGCTTAGCTGGCGGGAAAGATACCACTTACACTGGCGGGAGCCGGGATCGCGTCCTGAAAGCTGCAAGTCAGAACGCTAGGTAGTTCGACGCTTAATCACATAACACACTCACACACACTGCGATCGAAATTCCAGGAATTGTGACTGAGATGCGGGTAAATAAACTCACCGCGCCCATGCACGCAGAATAGAGGCCCTGCGAACCATTTTATGGTCGTAGATCAAGGCAACTGGCGGTAGAGATAGCTCACCATCTGTGCGTTCAATGTTAGCAAGGCAAATCGAAATTGAAAGGGAGATCACTCACACTCTGAAGGCAATGTTGAGCGCGGTGGAATGAGTTTACCGCGAAAATCACTCACGTTCTACAGAGAGGATCAGGATCAGTTTTACACTCCCCGCAGTAGACATCACGTACAACATCCTTGAACACAACGTCCAACTTGAATACGATGTCTTTGTCATTCTAGGATGCAGCCTTCAGCGTTCCAATCTCACTGCATTGCGTGCGAGGCAACACACCGTGGGAATCGCAACACCAGCCACACCCATGGCGAGCGCACTGAGAACTGCGAGGTTGAAGAACTGCATTTGTAAGACGACTTTTTTGGATATAAGTTGACAATCTGCCCTATTGTTGCTCGCTGTCCTTTATACCCACACTGCGGATCACCCGTAACGCTGGCAGTTCAATCCAACGCGTCAACGTGTCCCCTCGGGCACCGACTTTGGGCTAAGAATATTTCATCCCCTAGACTTATTTGGAGCCAGTTGGCAGTAGGCGCGGTGCCCCAGTCAAACACAGTTCGCGTGTAATTCAAGCTTCTGGATAGTGAACTATGTGAACGTTGAGCACTGGCTGACCATTAGCTTGTTCGGCTTACGGCTAAACGCGTAAAGGCGACCGAATCTCAATCTCTTCGGGATTCATGGCCGGGCGCTTAGCCCCGTCGAGACCCAGTTCCCCGGAATTCTGGACCGGGTAGAATCTTGGTTGAAATAGGTGGCTTCAATCGAGACTGCTGGCTTTGCAAGGGAATTAATTGGATATTATACTAGCAGCTTCACAAAGGTGGCGCGGTATTGACAGACTGGCGGCGCTTGACAGCATCCTACCCTTTTACTGCTCGCGCGCCGTAGAAACCAGCACAGGCAATCTCGGGAAGATGGCTGAACCCCACGACGAGGCGCTCTAGTTCCACGTAGTCCCGCCGTATCCGGCCAGTTCCGGAGGTTCCCAGCACGGCGGTTGGGATCTGGATGCCTTCACTGAAACCTCTCGTTTCAAGCTGTCTGTTGAGCTAGGAAAGAGACCGAGCAGTGGCGCCGCGCTGCCGGACGGGCACTGTTGTTCAGCCAAGTCTTGGAGCCGTCTTGGAGCCGTCATCAGTCAAAATTCCGACAGACAGCCCACAGAGTATCCGATTCAGAAGATGCCAGTTATATACATTCATTTCCGCGATAGATGTCTGTTCAGGCCGAAGGCGAGTTGGGTGAACGAGGCTTGAACCGGGGAAAATCAGCGGGTACGTGAGTGAAATTAACTGGCTGTAGTCAACCCGGCCAGCGGGTTTCACCACCCGTTCCCGGAAAACCTGTTCCCCGGGCAACCCAGAACATCCTGGCAAAGACCCTGCCTGGTAACGGGTGAAGTGTAAAAACAATAAAAAAAATAGCGGAAGTAGCCCCGCTCCTAACCCGTAATTTTGACCCGTTTGCCGGGTTAAACCAGCCGTGCTCGGGTGTATATTCACCCATTGACCGCAGCTACAGTGCCAGGCGTCACTTCGTGACTACCGGATTTGGTGTGATTTGATCGCAAATTTAGAAATGATTCACGCTTCCCCCATTACCTTCCGCCCATCGTTAAACCATATAAATGGACATGGTTGTACCACAACTATTCAGGTTGTACAGGGCTAAGGCGACGGAAAAGATTTTATTTTTTCGCCCCGAGAAAGCGACCGATTATGTAAGATTTGTCACGTGTCATGCCTATTTGGGCGTCGCGCGACGCCGAACGCCTTCGTTCCTCCCACACAGACGCTGGTACACGTCTGTGGGACGTGTACTTCTTCACTGTGTATGCTGCCTGCTGGATATTGAGGCCAGATCTGTGATTTAAATTAGTAAACAGGTGTAGGTTGCAAAAATCCCAGCCGAAAGACGTACTTGTACGCATCCATGTATCGGTAACAACGATGGAAGTAGCGGCGAATATTTGCGACCTTGACTTGATCCAGTGCCTCAGGAACAAGCTTCTGGCCTTTGGGAATGTCCCGTCGGCCCGTTCTCGGAAGTCTGTCATCGCAAATGAGATGATACCAGACCGTGACTCGGAAATGTTAAACTCACATCGTTTCGCTTGGCCCATACCATTTCAATCGGATTCAACTCACAATGAAATTTGGGGAGGAATAGGCATTTGTGGCCCGCTTTCTCGATGATGACCTGGAGTAAGGGTTTCTCTGCAACGAAGTC
>JARKIE010000917.1:0-20250 GCA_029378255.1 Mycena rosella
ATGAGTTTCTGCGACAATTGTTTCATAGGCAAGTGGGCTTGCTACTAGTCTTCCGCCGTCCTCACAGAAACCGAATTGGCAATTTGTCACCCAGCGGTGACCCACGACGGAACACCCGAAGGTAATTGTAACCCGAGCTCCCGCCCGCCCCCTCTCATCGGATATCGCAGGCAAAACCGAGAAGATTGGGGGCATAGAATGTTATGTCGCGACACCAGCTATCCCGCACCCCAAAGATAAAGTTCTTATCTTTCTTACCGACATTTTTGGTCTGGCCCTTGCGAACAACCGTGTCGGTGCCATGCCCCAGCTTCCGTGCTGATGCAATGCTCACGATGAGCAGCTCCTTGCTGACGATTTTGCTCGCAACGGATTCAAGGTGACGTATGATGGTAAAGCCTTAACACCTGAACGCTGAACTTGTACTCGCAGACAATCGTCATCGATTTATTTAGCGGAGATCCTATTCGCGTCGACCCTCCGGTAAGTGCAGTTCAGTTGGTTATATGTAGTAAAGACTCAGATCTTGCAGCCTGATTTTAACCGCGAGAAATGGGCTGCATCCCACGGGCCCGCCCAGACGCGCCCGCTTATTGATAGCGTCATCGCCGCGCTGAATGAGGAGGGAGTGACTACATTTGCAGGGGCCGGATTCTGCTTCGGGGGCAAGTTCCAATCTTACAGCCCTGTTTCTAACCATCTCACAGTAACTTCAAGCGCGCTACGTCTTCGACCTTGCCTTCGACGGGATTCTCAAAGTCTCGGCAGTCTCCCACCCTTCTCGTCTCGTTGTTCCTGACGACCTTGAGGTGCGGCATTGTATCTTAACGATGCTGTTGATTTTCAACCAATTTAACTTTGGTAGAAATACGCGGCCGTGTCGAAGGCGCCCCTCCTCATCAACAGTTGCGAAGTTGACAAAGCATTTCCCCTGGAGGCTCAGGCACAGGCCGATGTAATCCTTGGGGATGGTAAGTTTACCCCAGGATACAAACGCGAGTACTTCGAGGGATGCAACCACGGATTTGCTGTGCGGGGCGACATGAGTGACCCAAAGGTCAAGGCTGGCAAGGAGGGTGCATTCAAAGCATCAGTTGAATGGTTTGCGAAGTATTTGTGACAGAGTGGGCCGCGTCGAGTGTATTGAATAAATTGCTCCTGTAAAGTATGGACCGCGATATGTAGGATTATACCTGTTGTGGCTTAAAATCATCGGCTCCCGAGTGGTTGAACTTCTTCCTTGAAATCCTTCTTGAATAGGGTACTTAATACCCATTCAAACTAAGTAGTTCCTGTTATGTAACAATAGTTCTTAACTGTGTTTCCGGTCGAGCAGGCAAAGCGGTCAGGAAATTCAAGTTGGCCCGCAAGTGGCCCGGTCAGATTTTCGAGCCTCTGAAAGTTATGGATCGGCCTTGGATCGGCCTCGAGACTGGCACGATATATTCTGCATCTCGGGGGACCTGCCACGAAGCATTTAAGATGTATTTTCTGGAGCGCTAGGCCTGACCACTGAGCGCTGCCAGTGAGAGCCTGAGCCTGCCTGAGCGTTGAGCTATTGCACCCGCCATGACCTCTCCGACTCGGTTGATCGGAATATCAAATTCAGACATGTCGATCCACCACGATGTAGGCCCTTGCAAAGGACCACGAATATGTCCAAATTCACGATTTCTTCTGGGGACCTGCATCCTACGATCTCAGCCAGCCTGAGCCTGACAGACTGGCTGCAGTCATCCACACTGTTCCTGCCACCTTGAGCCTCTGGGGGGTAGATGACGAGGCCATGGACATCGACGACGGGTTGGATGACGACTCGGACGAGGCGGATAGGTCAGAGGGGTACGAGCAGGCGGCAAGCCAAATTCGCTTCATCGACCTCGATGTATATCTCGATCTCGGGCGCATCACCAAGACGACCCGGCGCACCTTCGTGGTCCGCGACGAGTATCTCCAGTTCATGGACTATGCAATGAATCTCGTGGACGCTGCAAGGCCGGGGGAATGTACTTCCTTCTTTTTAACTGGGCAGCCCGGGATCGGTAAACACTCGACGCTCTCTGCCCTTGCGTTTCGTGCTCATGATACATCGCGTTTGGCAGGCAAGACTATAGGTTCCCGATACTTCTTGCTACGGCTTCTCTCGTCTGCCCAGTCCACCTTCCTCATTCTCAATCCGGACTCCGTCTTATACTTTACTGCCGAGGGTGTCCGTCCAATGAACGACGCCCAGTGCTTCGCTCTCGGAGCAAAAGTAATCTCGCGAAGCTGGATACTCATTGACATTGATTCCAGCCCCTCACTTGGCTGGCTCCCGCATCCCTGGGTCGCCAACGGTCGTGCGGTGGTGTGGACGTCGTCGCCCTCGGATGAACGTTTTCGCCATTTCACGGACTTGTACGCCGCATATGTGTGGTATATGAAACCTTGGGGGTTGCAGGAGATCTCAGCTGTAACGTGCGTCCCCTCTGATTCGAAAACGTGTTTGCGCTGACCTTGCTGAATACAGTACTCTGGACGGACGAGACAAAGAGGAAGTCGTTGCGAGATTCAATCTGAGTGGACCGGTCCCGCGGCATTTCTTTTTCGACCGGGGCCGGTATTCGGCCAAGAAGCTCGAGCAATCCATCAAGGCCGTCATATCGGCCGACAATGTTTTCAACCAGGGTGCAGGCTTCACCGGCACTCATCGGGTGTTCCTCGTCCGGCCCCAGGAAGTCCTCGACGAGTATGGGAGGGTTTCGTTCACACGGGAGGAGTGCCGTGTCGAGTTCCTCTGTCCTCATGTTGCCCTGGAGATGGGGAAAGCATTCACGAAGCAAGCCGATGTTTTCCGAAAGCAGCTGGCCACAGCGTTCGACCAACACCCGTCCACACGCTCAGCAGCGGGTCAGCTCGTCGAGAGCCTGTTCCATCGCGCCCTCGCCGAGAAAACGGCCAGCTCCCAGGACGCCTTCGGCATCCAATACATTAAAAAGTCTTTTGTAATCTTTGGCACTGCGCAAGCTTTTGTTCTGGAGAGCCACTTACCGCTCGAAAGAGCCCTCCGGCCTCTTTACCTTCAGCCACACTCCACAACATTTGCGGCCATCGATGCCCTCCTGCTCACATCCCACGCCCTCTACCTGATTCAAACTTCGCTCTCCGACTCGCATTCATTTATCCTTTTTACAATTCTTGACATACTGTCCCGACTCGCGCGCCTACGGTTCCAGCCGGAGGAGATGAACCTGGTGTATTGCCTTGTTGGCACCGACGAGGTCAAGGTCAAAGCCTTGGTGAAGCAAGCGGAGGATAAGCTTTATTCGCTCGTCAAAAATCCTCACAAATCAGGGCTCGGATCACTTAGCAAGATCCGTCTTTCTCGTCTCAAGAGATTGACTATTGCCGGTGTCGTTTTTGACCCCGTTAAAAACACGCTGGTTCCTTTATAGTCGCGTATCTGAGATGTACCGTACATTAGTTTGGTCTAGATTCGTTATGACATGTGGGCCCTCGTCAGATAGTTAGTTGTCTCGCAGCGTGACAAATCCGGAAACAGGAGACACTGATGAGGATTGAAGCTGAAGGACTGTGACTGTAATTGAAGTACGGATGAGTATATGGCACCTACACTAAAGTTAATGGCAAGTAGTAGGATGTAGGCTGCGGCGGGTAAAGCGCTCCTAAGTACTGGTAAGTACGCAGGTAGCTGTCGCACTGGAGAAGTAGTTGTGATCCATCCAATCCAATTATGTGTATGTGTGTAGCTCCGAGTCGGGAAATAGTGAAATAAGGGTTAATTGCAGGGGAGAGGGGGGGACGCGGCGGGGTGACGAATGAGGATGATGATGAGGAAGATGGAATATGATACAAGGCGTATGCGGGGTCTAATAAGTACGTGGTGAAGGGCACAATGCGGATGATGGTAGATGTGTGAATTGCGCAAGGGGGGATGGATGATGCGAAGGGGAACCATGAACGAGCCCAGGAAGGAAGGGGAAGGATGAGATGTACATTTAGTGTTAGACTTTACGCAGCAGGCCGTGCGCGATTAGGCAGGCCCAGGGTGGCGCCACGTTCCTTGAGTTTGGTCCATCTGCGAGGCGCGGCCCCAGCTTGAAATGGTGCGTCCGCTCGACTCCGTGGTGCTGCCTTCGATGGTCGCGGCTGCGGTGACGAACGACTGCGGCGCGGAGCTGATGTCAGGGTAGGTGCTTGTCAACGAGGCGCTCGAGCTGCTGTCCTCCTGGCCGCCGCGAATGATAGGGATACCGGACGGTTCGGCCATTAGCCTCTCTGCGCTGGGCGGACGAGACACAGTCCGCTCCGAAGGCTGTTGCGTGGACGGTGCCGAGAAGACGGAGATCCTGGACTGCGACGCTTGGAGCCGCGTGGGCGAGCCCCCGCGAGGCTCAGCCGGGGGTGCCTGCTCCTCGTGCTGCACAGCAGGCTGCTGCCTTTCCTCAGCAGGCTCCTCCGCATCATGCCACTGCGTCCGCAACGGGTGCCCAAACGTATAGTTTTCCCCGCTGCTGGGCACCGCATCCGAGCCGCTCCCCGACCTCGAATGCGTGTTCGCCCGCCCGTCCGACGAGTCCTCCTCCAGCCGCGCCATCGACGAGTTCGCGCGCAGCCGGACCGCGCCCTGCACGAGCTCGAGTGACGAGTGCGACGCCGCGCCAATGCCAATGTTGTGTAGCAGCGACTGCGCCCTCGAACGCACCGAGATCGAGATGGACCCCGCGCGCGATCGCGACGACGACGACCCGGACCCGGACCCCGAGTGCGAGTGCGTTCGCGAGTGCGACCCCGAGCCGTACCCGCGTCGGTGATGCGTCGACAGGTTGCTCGCGCGGTGCCGCAGCGCAGTGAACGAGGACTTGGGGCTCGGCGCCGCAGAGCCTGACAGCAGCCCCAGCCGGTCCTCCCGCTCCGCCTCGTGCGAGCCCTCCGACTCCGGCGGCTCGATCAGCATCGCCTCGGACACCTGCTGATCCATAGCCAGCATCTCCTGCTCCACGTCCGAGATGCCGTGCTCCACGGCGGGCACCGACCCGAACGCGTCCGTGACGCCGCTGTCCATACGCGTCCTGGCGCGCGGCCGTCCCGTGCGGGGGAAGTCCACTGGCGACGACGACAACGAGCCCGACGGCGCGGGGACAGTCCCCGCGCGGTTCCTGCTGCGGCCTTGTTGCTGTTGCGGGTGCCGCGGGGGCATGGGGATGACGCCCGCGCTGTTATGGCGCGAGCTCGCATGGTCCGAGCTGGCGGTTTGCTGCGACCGCGGCGGCGTGCGAGTCGCTCGACTCTTGATTGCCCGTGGACTGCGTGGCCCCCGACTGTGTCGAGCGCGTGGTACGCGACGCAGGGGAGACGTGCGAGCCCGCCGCGGAGGAGCCGCTGTGACCACGAGCAGGGCGCCGGAATTGGAAGGGATACCGGGACGTCACGGGCTGGCCCAGACTCGACATCGACCCGGACGCGCGCCCCGACGACGGCTCTTCGCTCGTAGCAGCGTTCGGCTCCTCCTCTTCCTCGTCGTCGTCGTCCTCGTCCTCATCATCCTCATCCTCCTCGTCGTCTTCCTCGTCCTCATCGCCCTCTTCTTCTTCCAAGGTACCGCTCGAGTCCTTTGTCATCGACGGGCGCCGGGTGACGGGGAAGGCGGGAAGGGCACGCGATCCTCGACGACATCTGCGCGCCCGGTGCAGTGAAAGGATACGGGAGTGCCATGAGCGGTGACGACGGGCCCCCCAGTCCGGTCTTTCGACGAGCGCTTTGCGACCTTCGGGATGATGTCCCCAAACTCCGGCGCGCTCTGCGTCATCGGCGTCTCAAACAGCGCGCCAGAAAGCACACCGCGACGCGCAGGTGGGGGTGCCGAGGGGAGTCCGACCGCGGCCAGCACCTGCTCCATGCCCTCAAACGGCTTGGGCGACGTAGGGCTGCCCAGGAGCTCGCTCGTGTCAGTCCGCCTCCTTCTTCCGGTGCTGGCTCCAGCGCGACGACGGCCGGATCGTGAGGCAAAACTCGAACGCCGCCTGGATGCGCACGACCGTGAACTCGCGCCAGCTCCAGGGGCAGCGCCTCTAAGTCGGAGATGTTGTCGCTGTAGATCGACATGGTCTTTTCGGCGTCCTCTTCCTCCCAGCGGGTCCGGGGCCCACATAAACCAGCGCAGCTGGCGCCGCTGACGACCCAGAGACCGATCCTACGTGGCGTGTTAGAGAGGGGGGAAATGAGGTGTACAGAGATGGACTCACCAGCTCGACAAGACGATGAGAGCTCGCCAGGCCGCCCATGCGGCATTGGCGATAAGGAGACCACGAGCGTAGTTTGTGAGTGTGCCGTCCTCTGACCGGAAGAATGTCTTGTCCCGATGACTGATACCAGCATCAGCCAGCGCAACGATGACTACATCGGGGGTCGAGAATCCAAGGAGCAGCGCAAGACAGAGCCCGGCGCGGGGTAGCAGCAAGGCGACAGTCGGCAGGTTTGCGAATAAAACCAAAAGGTTTCTGCCATGCCGTCACGGAAGCTGCCGTTTTCACCGACGAACGCGGAATAGCGGAGGTGGTGCATGAAGCAAAAGTTTGTGTATGACGACATTGACACAAGGCTGAAGGCGGAGGAGGACAGATAGAGCGGGAGCATGATAGGGCGTTCTGTATAACGGATACATGTTAGAACGGAGATGGCCGAAAGGTGGGAGAGTACGCACTGACACGCCATCTGCGGGCGAAGGAGTACACAAGCTCATATACAACGAAAACGGGGAATATCCAGACGAGCCAACAGGCGACGTAGGCCGCTGCAGCCAAGGCCCAATTCCTGCCTGAGCCGGGCACGCCAGGCGCCTCAGGGTTTGGGAACTTAGAGATCCTATATTAACCAAGATTAGCCATAATTAACGGATCATGATGCACGCGAATAGCTTACTGAATCAACATGAATACAGCATTGAAGTCGAAGAAGGTCTGAAGCGGGATGTGCGCGAAGACGAAGAGGGGGAATAGGTAGAAATAAAGACGGAACTTGAGGTCCGGGTGCCGAAGGAGCTCCAGATGAAGGCCGGTCGCGTTAAACTTGGGCTGCGGGGCACGTGGCTCGTTATCCGGAGAAGCGAAGGCGGTGGCTGATAGCGGTGTGCCCATTCCGCGTGACCAAACGCGAGGGGGCGGGATGCCGACCCTGGTCTGATCGGTGGGCTCCCTGCGGTCCTTCTCGGCAGAGGTCGCGTCTTGAAGGCTGACGATACGCACGGAGCGCGGGGTCGGTTTCCTCCCCCCAACGAAGGGTGGTTCGCTTGGGCCCGCCTCGTGTACCGACGACTGGAATGTAGAGGCTGGTGCGGGGTGCAATGGGCGTTTAGGAAGCCAGGATGGGTAGCCCTCGGAATCCTTGGACATTCTGCGGTGGGCGGAGCCCGAGGACGGTTCTTCAGAATTGTCGGCCTGGAGTTGCTCGAGCAGCGACTCGACGCCGGCGGCGGACTCGTTTGTGGGCGAGTCTGTGGTTGGTTGTCGTGACATTCGTGTAAAAGAGGCGCGTAATAGTCAGTAAGTGGCGTAAGGTGCGCAACGGGGCGTCGATAAGACGTCGGTATCGCGTTATTTTTTGTGGATTTTTTGGTATCGCTTCGACGACCGCGAGACGCGAGGCAAGACGTAGGCTGCGATACTAAGATCGTGCAGTAGCGCGGGAGCCTCGTGTATGATGTCGGCCTTTGCCTCGTGTCTTGCCTTTCTGGAGGACCAGGCCGGCAGAAAAGATGGCGGGAAGGAAGAACAAGCCTGCGAAATCAACACACCTTTGTTTGATCAAAACCAAAACAAAATATCTCCGTATGTTCAGCCGTCAAATGATCAGCCTCCGACGGCCCGGGAAACAGATTGAAGAACGCGTAGAAATCGAAAGAGGGGGCGCAAAAGGGTGAGGGGAAGGAGCGTGGATTGCACGGCAGCACGCTGCACGAATATAGCTTGATGGTGGTGGTATGGGATTAAGACGGATGCAATCTGTGGACAGCTCTTAGGATAATCGACCGTCGTCATGGAGAATTTACCTCCGTGGATCCATTAATCCGAGGAATTGAACCCGTACCTCAAACCTCCTATGGATTAATATAAGAGGTGGACCCGGGAGGGCGAAAGCTTCTGTGACAGCGTTTTATGGTCTGCATTGTATTAATCTGAATTTAGCATTGGATGTAGTCTCATAGAGAACCAACCTGTACAGTACACCGTCTGGACGGCCAGTCTTGCGGAACCGTGCATTGCAGTGCGCGAGGTAATTTCCTGGAGGAATATAAATATTAACGTGGAACTGTAAATCCACCAGTCCGACTTTATTCCACGCGTACCGCAACCACTCAGGGGCGTAATTCCGTGACGAGGCGGCACAAGACCCAAAGATGCATGACCGAGTTCGACAATCCATCCTTCAAGATTGGGTTCACTTCCCGCCCGGATCTAGCCAGATCTTGCTATCTTCCCAATTTAAATGACGACCGTCCCGGATCCAATGACGGAAAGAACATAAACCACACCGCTCCGATAGGACGAATACATCACCACGGTAATTTGCGGCGTCCAAGTCGCCTTGAAAATCCAGAAAGCCAGGCACCTCTGTAAATTAATCGAGGTCGCGAATCCGCTCAAGTTGTTGGAACGTAGAATGTAAGCGAGCCAGGCGCTTGAAGATCTTCATCCCATATCTTCCTCGTGTCCCAAGAACTCGAGTATCGATTTGCCACTGACAAGGTTCAAGGAGATTTAGCCTTTGGAAGCAAATAGGGGCTCATTCCGCAGGAACATTGGAGTTGCCAGACGAATAGCGTCGAAGCACGCGTGGAGCAGCGGCAGAGGAAGAAAGGAACGCTGCACCGTCCCCGCAGTCGAAGAGAGCAGGAGAGAATGGTCCGAATATTGCACAATGCCTATCTTGAGCACAATGCGGTCTAAAGATTTGATCAGATCAAACCGGGCTCGGTGGAGAGAATTATCCAGAAAGCACGACCGAAATTCGGAAAAAAAACAATCTGAAGGGGCAGAACGCGTTCTATAACCTGCTGTATGCCTCGTGAATTTTCAAGGCCCCGGGAAAATATTAATCTCCGAGATCCTCAGTTTGATGCACCGGCAATTATTTCGTAACTCTTTCCTTTTCACAAGTCCCTTAGATATTTTGCATGTATATAGCCAACTCGTACGCGGATCTATTCCGGAAAATACCGAGGGGGTGGAGGAAAGGTGCCGAAGAGGACGCGAAATTCGGGCTTGCTGGACTGCAGCAGATCACGTCGGAGCAGGAAAGGAGGGTAGGTGGAACGTCCCAGCGACGGCTGGAAAGAGGAAGATCCGAATATTGAGAAAGGCACCCGAGTCTAAAATGGAAAACAGAGCCTGATCAGAAGACACAAAATTTCATCTATAGACATCTCGGTACTCGTATCGGGTATATGCCATGCGACACGCTACGCCTTCGAGTCCACCCCCGCCCCAGGAAACTCAACCTGCACCACCGGCGCCGCCACCATCTCGAATCTTAGCCCCGGCGCGCTGATGCGCACCTCGCGTTCGCGCAGCGCCCACCGCCCATCAAGTTTCGCATGCAGCGGCAGCCCGCGCATGCACAGCGACGCGCCGAGCCCCACGCCCGCGAGGGCCAGCAGTGCCCCCCACACGCGCGCGAGTCCCCCCGCGAACGCCGCCCGCACCTCGGCGCGCTCCCCCACCGCCAGACCCGCGATCTGGGGGATCAGCGCATACGCGACCGCCGCGCCCGCGCCCCCCGATGTATGTGTGCGCGCGAGGAACGCCGCGGGCAGCCGGCGCTTTAGCTCCATGTCGAGGATCGCACCGCCGATGGTCAGGCCCCACCTGCATACCCGGGGGAGCGTAAGCGGTGTTGTTAGGTTAAGGGGAAGGGGAAGGACGCACACGCCTGCAAACGAGCCGATGAAGGTGAGGAACGCCAGCGCGCGCGCGTTCTGAGATACGGGCAACGGAGCCTGCACCGGGAACATCGTCGTCGAGTATTCGAATCTACCAAGACTCAAGGTTACACGGAGGTACGTGTGGATGGAAGGAGTGCGCACCCCAAGCCGACGCCGGTGACGACGCCGAAGAGCACCGTGCGGACCGTGGGGGTGTCTTCGCGCACGGTGCAGAGCAGGCCGAGGCCTAGGATTGTGATGCACCACCCAGCCCACATCTGCGGGCGGTAGCGCTGCGTCTTGCTGACGGCCACGCCTGCGATGATCGCCGCGGGCGCGAGCGCGGCGACACCGAGTCCCAGCAGCGCGGACCGGATCGCCGACGCGCCTTTGCAGCTTTGGAAGTAGACGGGCAGAAAGTCTGTGTGGAGGCGAAGCTAGTTAGTTGCAGTATTCGATATGGAGCGGCGAGAACTTACAGACGACGCAGAGCGTGACGAGGCCGACGACAAAGGCTTGCACGTAACTGTGGCAAGGTAAATAAGCACGCGCGCGGATCTGGGGGAGCAGCGGTCACGCACCCGCTTAAGCTCGTCCGGTTACACATAAGAACGAAGGGAACCTGAGCTTAAATTAAGAGTAGAACGGATAGGCGCTGGACGGAGGCGGGCTTACCAGAGGATCGACGGCCACCGTCGCTTCGTAAAGCAGGAAAAACGCGAGGCCGACGAGACCACACCAGAGCGGAACCAGCACCTGGAGAGACGTCCAAGGTGCGGTAACTCCGCCCCATGTCAACGCGAGGGTGCAGCACGTCGTGCTCGAGATAATAATAAAGTTTCCGCTGGGAAGATGTATCAGTAATATTGCGAGCCGCTCGGGAGAAAAGCGCATTACATCAAGTCCAGGCGGCCAATCTTCTCGCGGAATGTGCCGGCGGGCGTCGGAAGCCGAAGGAAGAAGAGGACGAAGGCAGCCGCGACGCCAGAGATGGGCAAGTTAAGGTCTAGCATCATGTCAGATTGTTGGACGATAAAAAGAGGAAAGACCGTACAAAATAACCAGCGCCAGGCTCCCCGGGCTGCAAGACTCCCGCCGATGATGGGCCCAACGAGGCACGCAATGCTCCATGTTCTGTGTAGAGGTCAGCCTGGATAGTCGTTAACATGCGAATAAAGGCATACAATCCAGTTAGTATTCCATACGTTCCCCTCTCTTCGAGAGTGACGAGATCGGCGAGTATGATAACGGCCAGTGAGCGGATACCGCCCCCGCCCAAGCCCTGGACAGTCCGCCCGGCAATCAAGACATACTGGTCTCTGGCCGCACCGCAGAGGGCGCTGCCCAGAGCAAACAGCACGATAGACAGGAGCATCGCATGCTGCCTCCCGAATATCTCCGCCAGCCCGCCGCTCATGGGGAGAAATGCGGTGGAGGCGAGAGAATATGCGGTCCCGACCCATACGAACTCCGTGAGATGCAGGTCATCTGCGATGGTGGGCAGCGCGGTCGAGACGGTCGTGAGCTCAAGCGCCGAAGCAAACAGCGAGATACAGATAGAGGCAAAGATGAGCCAAAAGGCGATCCCCTTGCGCGCGGGCGACGAAAAGTCCGGCATAGCGTCTAGAGAGCAAGGAGCAATACTCAAAGTCGCGAGGCAGTCTGACCTCGTGCGCTTGCTGCGCTCGTGGTACCGAAGAGGACGGTCCATTCCCGAGGCTGGGCTTCTTGCACGTATCATGAAGAGTAATCCCAGATCACGACCCGAGCAATGACATCCGCGAAGTGAAGACGCGATAGCAAGATTCTGATCTTGGGACCCGTGAAGATGCGCGGCGAACGGGTTTCATCTTGAGGACTGTCGGGGTAGGCCTTGGAATACATTTGAGATGAACGACTGTGGCGTCGAAGGGGTTTAATGGTGCAGTCGGGCGCTGCATTGAGTAGTTGCGTGGCCATGGTTCAGCGATACAATGGTCTAGAAGTTCTTGTAATAAATCAACCGCCGATTCAGTCCAGTGAATGGCACGGTACCTGATCTAATGGTTTCCACACGGAGTGGAAAGCTCCCAAATTCCCATGAAGGTAACCCTTGAACCATTCGTTCCGCCAGCGGATCCCGGAACTGAGTGTGCTATTGAATATTGACCGCCGTGGCTTGTACAAATTGGAAACCTTGCCGACGAATTAACCGCTTTCGAGGCGTCTGCAGACTACCGCGGTTGTAGGAAGAGCCCCATACTGAGAAGTCTCTAGAATGATCATCGGTTCAAGTTCGACAGAGGTGGTGGGAGACAAGAAGAAGAGATCACCAGCTTGATCCCAAAAATGTTTTCTTTGTTCCTTACCACGACGATCCTCAACTCACTTCAACCACCTCTCCCTTGGGAGCGTGCTGCATACAGAACGTTCAGCATTAGTTGCTGTGGAGCCACCTGAAGCAATGTCTGTCTGTTTGGCACCTCTGAATCCATGTCGTTTCTGACTCACTCCGAAGACTTTCTGACTCTTTCCTGAGACCATCGACTCGAATAGGACCTATTTGAGACCCCCATCTTGAAAAACTCCCAGGTAAAGCCTGTCTCTGTTTGCAACACGCGTTTCTGACTCACTCTCAAGACTTTCTGACTCTTTCCCAAGACCACCGTTTTGAATAGGACCTATCTGAGACCCCCATCTTGCAAAACTCCCAGCGGGATGGCAGAATCCGAAGAATCCATAGGTCCCGATTTTTCGCAATCCATGAACTGCTGCTTCTTGTGCTTTCGTACCTGTCGCCACCCAAGGCTACAATCTCTTCAATCGACACCGATTCTCTGGCGAACCTCGCGCGCGTGTCGCGGAACATCTCAGATGCAGCACTCGATGCGCTGTGGCGGTCGATACACCAGCCCGACGCGATTGTGCGGCTCCTTCCTGCGGATGCATACGAAATATCCGAGACGGAGGATGAGGAAAGAGATACCAGGATAGACGAGGTGAGCGGCCCAATGACATTCGTTGTAAAACTCACTGACGGACCAAGATCTGCAGTACCGACTGACGCGCCCGCTGACACCGAATGATTTCGCGGCCTTCGACAAATACGTCCCCCGCATACGATATGTGGACTTTTCCAACTCTAGCAAAATCCTCGGCGCAGGCTGCGAAGTCTTTCCGTACCTCAAGGCATTCCGCGACCCCATACTCCCGTCGCTCGTGGACTTCCGCTGGGAGCCGTCGGTGGTGAACGGGTCTATCGGGGCCTTTCACTTGCTTTCCCGCGCGGCGTCTCTGCCGGGCCAAGAATTCTCGCTGCTCATGTGGTCCGAAATCGAGCACTTCCCCGGCGAATCCGACGCTATAGCGCGCACCATCGACGCATTCAACGACCCCGCGCTCCCCCTGGCTCCCCGACGTCAAGAAGCTGACGCTCCGCACCCTGCACTACCTCCCGGCGGTGCGAACGGCGATTCTCAATCTCACCAATCTCGAACACTTCTCCTGCGACCTCCGCCTCGACGCCACCGTGTTCCAGGGGCTGGCAGCGCTCCCGCGCCTCCGCTTCGTCGACCTCCGCTGGCTCCCGCCCGACGCAGCCAAGACCGTGTCCCCAGACTCGCAAAGCTTCCGCGCCCTCGAAGGCCTCCGCATCTCTGGCACCCTCACCTCCATCGAGACCCTCCTCCCCCTCGTCTCCTCCCCCACCCTCCTCTCCGTCCGCCTCCTCGCAAAAGACTTCCAGTCCCGGCCCATCTCCCCCGCCCTCCTCGCCCTCCTCCTGACGCCCGCCGCTCCCACCCGCGCCGCCACCCTCACGCACTTCACCTTCACCGGCCCCGCGCGCAGCAGCGCCCCGCGCCTCGCGCGCCTCGACCTCGCCGCATTCGCGCCCCTCCACGCGTGCGCCGCGCTGCAGACCTTCCGCATCGACATCGACGCCGCGCAGCTCGTCTTCCGCGACGCCGACGTGCGCGCGATGGCCCACGCCTGGCCCGCGCTCGCCGTCCTCGCCGTCGTCCCCCCGCGCCCCGCCCCGCGGCGCCCGCCCGCGCTGCATCTCTACGCACTGTGGGCGCTCGCGACGCGCTGCCCGCACCTGCGCCAGCTCGCGCTCGAGGTCGACGCGGGCGCCGCGCAGGCGTTCCGCGCCGAGGACGAGGGTGACGGGGGTGCGGCGCCCAGCAGCCGGCGGGCGATGGAGGAGCTGACGCTGTACTGCTCGCCGTGCGGGGATCCCATGCTCGTCGCGGACTTCCTGCACCGCGCGTTCCCGCAGCTGCCTGCATGCGCGTTCCACGCGTACCCGCCCGCGACGCGGCCGGAGGATGGGGACAAGTGGACGGCGATCGTCGCCAGCCTGGCTGGCGCAGGAGATTGAGTCCGCTGGGATATACGTGCGCGCATCTAATACTTATATTGGTACCTAATGTATACATACTGTAACTAAGCTTTTGCGGAGCTGGGGCGTCGTACTGTACACAGCTGTATTCTGTAGCAAGTCTTGGTTTTCAATACGCAGAGGATACATTTGAATCGTGAATAGCCGATTGTTTTAAACGTGTTAGTCGAGTCGCGTAGAAAAAATGTCGAGTGAGTACGAGAATCTCGATTCCTTTTCCATATACCTGCGCGAGTGATTAAAAAATCCACCACCCAACCCAATGCTCATCTACTGTGCCCAGATGGGCCTCAGCACAGGGATCGAGAACGTCGTCCGCATCTCGGAAACTGGTGTAGAAAAACTTGAAATAAAAAGGCCCTGGGCGAGGCCACATAATGGATCATCGAGAACGGAAATTGTTTGCTGCTAGGGCGGAAAACCATAGTATCGTTTGAGTATTGTTCGAACCAAGAGATTTATGTCGGATCCAACGCCGAAATTTTAAAGCTGGGAAAGAACGATCCCATGGGGTTCCTTGGCAGTAACAGCGCGAGACAGAGAGCAGATGGAAAGCCAGATGGCCTGAGCCAAGCACGGTGCAGAGGTTCAATACTTGATCTGTCCCGGAAAGACTAAAGTTGCGAGTACGCCAACAATCGGGAAACTTGAGAAAATAAGAGCTTCAACGTTCTTGCTTAAGCTTGGCGGATTAACGGACAGAGAAAGCGAGACCCAGCTCATCCTTCGATTTAGGTCTGCTGGTGTGTTGAACATCCTGAGGATCGCGATGGTGGTGGTAAGAGAACAAAGAGAACGCGTGACGTCATCAAACGCGGTCATTCACCATCAATTCGCCGCGCTCGCATACTTGAATCCAGGGAAATTCTGGCTTTAATCTCGCTGGTTTACGTGTATCAAACGCCCTTGATTCAGCTAGCAATGACATGAAATATTTCTACAAAGATTACAAACACAAAAGAGTCAAGACAAGATTTTGAACGTGCATTGGTCGGCTCGCACCGTAGCGCTCGCCTTAAGCCCGAAGCCCATCGACAAGGGCGCACGAGGATCTTGCATCCTTCTTCGGGGCCTCTTCAGCCACAAATGTGCGAGCGACAAAAGTATTCCGCGACCCCCACGCAAAAATCTCCCCGCACCGCTATCCAGCCCGTCGTAGTTGAAGCGCATTGTCGAGGGTGAAAGACGTTCTGGCAGGGCCAGTATGAGATGCTACAGGCCGACGCTCCAGCCCATCATGTCCGGCGAAGGATCAGGGTGTCGAGCATCTCTGCCAGACAGCAGATCCACGCAGCTAGGGCGCAGAAGACCTTACACAAAACCCCGGACACCTCCGTCGAGCCCTTGGCGAGGGATCAGAGATGAAACGCGACCGCCGCAGCGCGGTGCTCCGCCAGACGCGAGTGTCCCTCGTTCCCACTGGGAGGTATAGGTTTCCGCGAGGCCGTCTGCACAGTTGATATGGAATCACCGCACGAGTGGCGGACTCCCCCTGCCCTGCACACGAGCCTTCATGTCGGGCCCGCGGGGTACGAGGGGAGGCGCTTCGTGGGCTATACACCTGCCAGATGCACTCCCAGTGGGTATCCGCCAGGTCCTACATCCGACGGAGGGGGCTCGGGTCGGGCGCTCAGTCGTCACCAAGTCGGGCGTGGGCTGGGTGTCGTGTTGTCGTAAGATGCAGGTGTCGTGTTGTTCTTGGAGGTCGAAGATGAAGGCGCGGTAATCTCTACGTCAGCGTCAGCATGTAGAAACGAGCGAGCGAGTGTGCAACGGGACGGGGACTTCACTGAGACTCTTAGACTTGTAATCTAATACAGAGCGTGCCATGGCAGAGAGCGAGTCGACGAGAAAAGAGGACAAGCAGGAGGTGGTGGGAGTAAAGGGAAGAACCGCGAATAGAGTGTCAGCCGCCGATCTCAGACCCTCCTATCTTCAAGTTCGATCAAGCGGAACCAAATACTGATGGCGAACGACCTGTGAGAACAACTGCAAGACTAGTGCGTTCACAGTTCCAGCGGAAAGCAAAAAGAGGCAATAGAAATCATCGAGGTCGGATCCAGACGGTGACAGCTTTCTTCTTCCTTCTGTAGTCCTTCCGCATTCAAACAAATAGCCAAAAGCTCTAGAACAATACAATGACTCAAGGATTAGCTTACGACTACCCTCTTCTCTATTCCGTCGCCCGGGGCATCATCACCGCATACCGGTCCATCCCAGCCCTGCGTAGTACACACCATCAGTTTATTGCCCCCGACCAATTAGATCTCAAACTGCTCACCTATGCGTCAACTCCAGCTCGCGCGTCTTCCACACCCGCACGCCGGCGCTCTGCACGGCAGTTTCATATAGCGCGAGCCCCGCGCGGGGTCGAGGGCCTGCCACGCCTTGACCGTCGCCGTCTGATTCACGAGCCCGAACAGCACCGGGACGCGCTCGACCACCGTGGAGCAGTCGCGCTTGCAGAGTAGTCGCCGAAATCGTCCGTGTCGCAGGGTTCCAGCTTGCTGAGAACCGGCAACTTATCTGCAGCACGACATATATCGCCCAGGTGCGTGCCCAGCACGTCCATCTCCGCGCCCCGCGCAAACATGCTTACAGGCAGCTTGCCCTGAACGGACAGCCTATCGACGTCGTCCCCGTGCGCAACAGCCCCGCGACGGCCGTCAGCACGACGTCGTGCCGTCCCACCCCGAGCGCCCGCACCCCGCGCTTGAGCTTCGTCCCGCCTCGAGCGGCGCCACGCGCTTGATCGACGAGAGCGGCTGTCGAGATTGCGCAGATACGCGATGTTTCGCGTGGCCTGCGCTACGCGGCCGAACAGACTGAGATTGCCTGCAGACGGCGGGGGCGGCGATAGGGGCGGCATGAGCACCGCGCACGCCACGAGGAGGTCGGTGGTGCGGCGCCCGTCCGCAATCGCGCGCCGGGGCGCGGTATAATTGGGACGTCCCACGGCGGGCACGCCTTATCCACCGGCACCCTGCCCAGCCGCTCGACCAGCGCGCGCAGCTGGCGTACCGCGAGCGCCCGCTCGCGGACATCCAACTTGGCGCAGGGCTCCCAATACGGCGCGCCGGCGCCAGGGACGACGAGACAGTGGATGGTGAGCGAGCTGGCCGCGACGAGGGCGGATCGCAAAGAGGCGGAACGAATGTTGAAGAAGGACTTCGAGACCGAGCGGGCGGATCGCAAGGAGGCGGAACGAATGTTGAAGAAGGACCTAGAGGATCGCAAAGAGGCGGAACGAATGTTGAAGAAGGACTTAGAGGATCGCAAAGAGGCGAAACGAATGGCTCGGGTCGAGGCAGCTTCAGTTTGCTCACCATGTCATTGTGGTGGGTTTATTTCCCGCCACCTCCTGCACGCCACATTCCCTAACTACGCTTCCTCTTTAGCTCACAAAAGTACTCATCCCACTCCGCCTTCGTATAGTCCCAGATCTCGCAAGGGCGCGCGTCGTGGTGACGATGGGAGTGGCCAGCTGGGAGGCGTTAAGGGCTGGGAGGTCCGATGAGGCCATCGGTTGCAGATATCCACCACCCCTTGCCGAACATAAGCCGAACCGCTCTCGATTTGCTATGCCTCGGACAACTTCGTAGAGAGGAAAACAGGGCTGCCCACGAATGCACGGAGCAAGAGGCGAGGGGAGAGCGTCCTCGCGCAGGACTTGGAGAGCGACGTTCGCAAGTCGCTCGCCGAACGTTTCAAACTCGTCTATGGTAAAGAACCCTAGAGTGTCAGTGGGACAAGGGGGTTATGTACCATGCGAAGACGATTAACGCTTAAACCATGTAGCGCTGCGGGGCATTGCTGTATTGCTGTATGTCGCGTGTGAAGTCTCAGTAGTGGGAAAACCCGTACGAGAAATTGAGAACGACGAATTCGAGGGTGCGTACGACAGCGCCCATATATATAACAGGTAAAATTCCGCATAAAAATCGCGTCTTTGCTTCTTCGGTCCCTCAGACGCCGTCCCCTTCCTTCTCGCCCGACCGCCGCACGCTCCGTGTATCCACGCGCCCGAGGTCGATCGACTCCGTGGCCGTCGTGCCATTGGCGAACACCAGCGGCTTAAAGCGGCTCTGGGGCCCCGACTGCAAAGCGTGCGTCAGTTTTTTCAGAACTCGTCGAGACGAACGGAAGCGCAGGGAAGACGAGAAGAACAACGCGACGGGAGCAAGAACAAGAACAAGCCACGCACCCCAGTCGTTCCCGACCCCGCGCCACTCCCCGTCCCCGTCCCCGTTTCCGCCCCACCGTCCCGATGTGCCCAGGCGGCATATCGACGAACGCAAAGTCCGTCGGCGGCCCCGCCACCACGTCCGTCGCGAACGTGCTCCGCACGTTCAGCCTGCCCATGCCATCAGCTAAAGCGAATCCGACGAGTTGCGGTACGTACGTTGCGAACACCGAGTTGACGTAGACTGCCAGCAGGTAAATGGGATTTGAGTGAGCACGAGGTGTGATACGGATACGCGAGGACGAAACGCACGCTTGCCGACGGCCTGGTGGAACGGCATCCAGTACGTCGCGTGCGGGAGCGCGAGGTTCAGCGTGAGGAAGAGGAACTGCGTCACCGCCGTCAGGACACCTACGCGGACGTCAGCGCGCTCCAAAACGACACCACGCCCACTGCGACGCACCCCGGCTGACCGCATACAGAATGAGCGTGTCCAGGATCTTCTCCGTGCTGCGCCCGTCAGCGACGCGCCAGGCCAGATGGAGACCACGCACCCAAACGCCTGGCTCATGCCCCAGCCGCCGGCGCCCGTCTTGTGCCGGTACAGCCAGATGCAGAGACACACCGTGATCAGCACGTCGTTAAACGCCGCCAGCCCCTGCACCAGCCCCGAGAGGATCTGGAACGAGCGCGCGGAGATGGCCGTCGCGAGCGGGTTTTGGAAGCTAAGGCGCGCGCAGTTAGCCGACGAGACGGTGCGGCGGCGGTGCGGGGTACGCACAGGTGGACGGTGGTGACTGCCCGAGAGCATGAGCAGATGGGGAGGATAGTACGGGAAGACGCACCGATGCCCAGCGCAAATGTGACCACGGCGATGACGCCCTGGATAGTATGTTGGTGCGGCTCGACGACACGACGAGGGAAGGACGTACGACGATCAGGAAGAGGGTCAGGCTGCCGCTGACTACATCCGCCCCCAAATGAGTAGCGCTTCATGAGAAGCGAAGGCAACGCACCCCTCCATATCGTACGCGCGTAGAAGCTGGTACGATGATAAGCAGAGATGCGCTGGACGAGGCGGGATGCGTACCACTGCGCGACAAAGGTGATTAAGGTCTGGATGAAGACGGCGGTCAGATGGGTCCGCGCAACGAGGACTGGGCACGTACAACGAGGAATTTCTCGCTCTGCGCCCATTAGCGGTGAGTCAAAGTACTAAAGGGCTCCGCGTACCGTGAAGCTCCTGAAAGCAAGTTAAGTAGATGGGGGCGACAAGCGGGAAAAGGGCACGTACCAGGGTATAATGAGGTCGACTGTGGGCTCTTGCCGAAATTGAGGACCTGTCGAGAGATGATAATGTCGGGGTGGCGAACCAGGGGAGGGAAGGCGGGCGTACGAAATAGGTGTATAGCGAGTGGGCGACGAAGATCGTGCAGAGCGTGTCGAGGACCCAGAGCAGAGCCACCTGCGGACAAACTTAGAAATTAAAAGAGCAGCGAGCAGAACGGGACGCGCACCGTGCCCTTAAGCGCCGGATGGTCGGCGGGGTAGTTCCGGTAGTAGAGATACACCTGGAGGACGGAGATCCCGTAGAGCCTGCTCGAACCGTCAGATCCGGGGCCGACGACAATTATAGCGTTGCACAGAACGAAAGAGAAGGTGATCGCTGGAGAGCGCCGCGACGGGATCGACGGTGCGGCGCCCTCTAGAATTGACCCGCGCAAATTGGCCCGCGCTCGAAATAAATCGACTCACGTCGTCGCGATG